>NKZN01001836.1:0-10838 GCA_002374485.1 Metschnikowia santaceciliae
GATCAACGTTAGTCAAGCCACTTAGGGCCACAGTGAGTAATGCAGTGGGAGACCATGTGTGAAATTGTGGTGCTGCAATCTTTTTTTATTCTTTTAACCAAAGAACTTCGTTGTAATGTTTCAAATTGTGGGGTTCATTGAGTGCATTTTGGGCGCTGTTACAGGTCTGAAGAAGAAGTGCGCAGTTTCCCAAAAGGGCAATACCAAAGGGCCAATATTCGTCACGAATTCGGTTGTCTATATACAATATCAGAAAGAAGCTCAGGTTAGAGAGGCACCAGGCCATAGCAATATGTGGTGGTGTACGGATTCTATGCATTGGGAGGCATCAAAAGAGCCAGAATCACCTTTGGCCGTTCAGTCGCCAAAAGATCATATATCCGAGCAGCATTCCGAGAATCACTGACCTCCAACTGGATTCCCAAAGCGCTCAAGCTCTTCCGGTTTTTTTCCAGAAGCATGCGGGATGTTCGGCCCAATCCCACTACCAAAATCTCGGGTTTTGGGTGGATTTTTTCGAAAATATTCACCACATCATCGTGGAACTCAACAATGAATCCGTTAATGATTTTGAACCCGCTTTCTGAGAGATTAACTTCAAAACTCTCGTTCTCCAAGAGCACAGTTCCGATCACGTGACCCTCTTCGTTGGGTGACGTAATGAGGATGTCGTTGGCCAAATGGAACCCGTTGTTTTTGATGCTCTCGATGTAATTGATTGGTTTCTGCGAGTACATGAGGATATCGTTTTTCTTGAGGAGATCCACCGGGTTACTAACGGTTTCCAGCTTGTTGCCGGGTGCCTGCTGGGCCTGGTTGAGATGTACTGTTTTTCCTCCGCCGAACAAGTTGCGCCGCCTTAGAGTGCTGCATATTCCCCTCCGTATGTGTAACATGGCTGTGTTTTTGGGTGTTTGGTTGGTGGTGAAGAAAGTGTGGAGCTCTGCGACTTGATCTGGTGTGCATACAATGGTGCACGGGGTTTTGTTCATGTCAATAATTGCGGCCATAAGTCTATGCAAATAAAGCTTGAGGCTGCTTCTAATTTTTTTTTCTTTTTTTTTGCTTAAAAAGGGGTGTTGGGGAATTGACCGGACTTTGAATTCTTGGTGGTGTACGGATGTATGGGGTGAAAGGTGGTGTTGTGAGTAACTCAGTCGTTTCAAGAACTATTCTTTGCTATGATCAGAATTGGTCATCTGTGCAGGGATATCATTTTCCTCACATCGAATTTATGGAAGAATTTCTGTGATAAATCTTTGGAACCAGAATTTTCCGAGTCACGTGACCTACTTATGAGTTCAGTGGAAGTTAACAGATCCATCAAAGTCAAAACGATTTGAAGTGTGGTGATATAAAATGAAATGAAATTCACCATTCTGATTGGATTGGATTTTAGGGCGAATTCTCATTATTCTGCTTAGAACTGGTTTTGAGCAATGGTTTGTTCATGATTGATGTTGTGGGGGGTAGGTTTTCGTCCAAACCTCGAACAAATGATGTTTTGAAATTCTACGAATACGATAAAGAATTTGATTTCGGGGAAAATTTCCGTGAATAGAAATTCATGGATGCAAGTGTGGCCAAGTAGGATGTGGATATACATCCGTACATCACATACAAAAAAAAGCCCAGAGCAGGAAACCAATATTTATTGAAGGCTTATAAATTTCGGGAAGCTCGAAAAATTGGGTATTTGAAATTTTAAAATATTGTTTTGATCTCAGAGATTTTCAGAGTGAAATTATCTGGTGGTGAGGGGTTGGAGTCTTAAGTATGTATGTCGATTTCAGCAACAGCTCCAGTCCGAGTTCAATACCAGATTTCTGGCTCCAAACTAGATTTTAAGGCTCCAATTTGTTTTACCCTATCCTGAAAACTGGAAAAAATACCCATTATCATTTTATATGATGGTATTTGTGTCTTTTATAATTTCATACAGCACGGAAATGTGCAGAGAGTGCTGGAGGAAGAAAAGGGTACGACTCACATAGAACGGCTCATCATTCATCAACGCAGCATTTCGTTCCGTTTCTTCATTTCGTTCCGTTTCTCCAAGGTGACTTGGGATAAGTTAAATTGTTTGAGGAGGAAATTTGATCAGAGCACCAGAATGGTATTACGTTCCAGGTACCCAATGAATTGTTTGGCATCGATGAGAGCCTTCGTTGGAGCATCTAAACAGTAACTGATTTATTGGTATCGAGGTGATAATTTAGGATTAGTTTCTTGAAGGTGTAATTGTATTTTATATTTTGCCTTGTGTTATGTTCTTTATAACGTATTTTAACCTGAACTTGTATTCGTTGATGGCTCTTCAAAGAGAGGAGCCGGAGCGGCTTATATACTTTGAGAGAAACGTGGCATCGAAAAACTCTCCACCAGAACAATGGAAGTATTGCTTCTGGAAGATTCGAAAGGACCATCATAGTACTTCATACAACGATGGTCGTGACACGGCGTTTGCAATGGCCATTGTAACAATCGGACTGAGAGGCTTCATAATACCTTCATAGGCAGGGTCCTCCCTATGGCGGATCTAACACCTTGTATGTTATTGGGTAGTGTTGTACGAGAGTCTAATTGTATCATTTGGGTGGTATGGTGTATGGTGTTGTTAATGAGAATGTGTGGATTAAAGTGGTATTTATACCACTATTCAGTACTTAAATTTCAGTACTTACATAGCACTACTTATACATTAAAATAGTACTTATACACAAATTATTACTTGGTAAAAATCAGTACTTGATACTGTAGTAGTAGTGTTGTAGTGTAGTAGTAGTGTTGTAGTGTAGTAGTAGTGTTGTAGTGTAGTAGTAGTGTTGTAGTGTAGTAGTAGTGTTGTAGTGTAGTAGTGTAGTAGTAATAGTAGTAATAGTAGTAATAGTAGTTTAGTAATAGTAGTAGTAGTTTAGTAATAGTAGTAGTAGTGTAGTAGTTTAGTAATAGTAGTAGTAGTAATAGTAGTTGTTAGATTCTGGTTACGTCCAGTACTCTGTTTTAGTGTGTTTTGTATGTTTATTCGTCGATGATTCCTCAAGGAGGAACCACCGCACCTTATATAGACTGGTCCGGCATAGAGGAATAGAGGTCGTATTGAGGGCCGAAGGCCGCTCAACATCTGATCGACCAGTGCAGGGTTTCAGCATCCACATGGGTAGTACACTACCCATGGTGGGTCTAACAGTAGTAGTAGTAGTAGTAGTTTAGTAATAGTAGTAGTAGTAATAGTAGTAGTAGTAATAGTAGTAGTAGTAATAGTAGTAATAGTAGTAGTAGTGTAGTAGTTTAGTAATAGTAGTAGTAGTAATAGTAGTAGTAGTAGTTTAGTAATAGTAGTAGTAGTAATAGTAGTAATAGTAGTAATAGTAGTAGTAATAGTAGTAAGCACTACTAGTAAATTCACAGTATTATTAATGATTGTGATGGATCTTTCATCATAAATATAAATAACTCTCTAGGAATAGAAACCCTAAGTTATCTTTATTTGTTGATGAATCCTCAAAAGGAAGAACTTGAGCTACTTATATAACTCTTTAAGAGAAGGGATCGCTCCGGAACAACTCCTTAGCGTTTATTGTTCTACTCACCTCAGGCCATCCTGGTATTCCGTACAATAGAGGTTGAGTAGGAGGCTGAGTAGAAGACTAATTATGAGGCTGAGCTGAGTAGAGGGCCCTCAAAAATGGTCATTGTTAGTATCAGGCAGAGAGGCTTTATCTACCTACGGTGGATCTGACAAATACGATATATCGAGTGTTCCACATCAGATCCGAGGGTTCCAAACCATTCAGTCTGACTAAGAATAACATCTACCATTTTGGGGAAAAATGTACCGTTTTGATGACATATATCAATTGGTAATCGGTACCTGGCTCTGAAAGCCACAGGTCAAGAATAAGGTCCAAAACAGGCAATAACTAATCTCAGACCATGAACATAATCCTGCAGATACCAATCTTCTAGAGCCAAAATTTCCACTGAAGGCTATTTTCTACACAGTCAAAAAAGCCGGTATAGACTTTTTTTTTCCAGAAAAAAAATCTGACCGCTCAGAGTAAGAGTTACTCATGGAAAAGTATGGGAATTTCACACCCGTGCATCCCATTTGCAGCTATGGGGTCGCGCGGCCCGAGATCAACATTACACCAATCACACCTCAACCAGATCTAGAGCCGAATCTATCATGTCTAACCAATCGGGAATCACAGCATCGAAAGAAGTGGTGGATGCCAGTGACACCATGCAGGACTCGGTGTTTGTTATAACCCTTAACCAGGACTGCACACAGCTCGTCAAGGATTCCAACTTCCACCTGGGAAACTCCACCCCTGAACATGACATTAGCTCCTTACACGAATATTTAGCCGGGATTTACCCCGAGCCCCGTTTTGCTCTTGTACAGCATCGGGAAGTCTTTTTCGTCAGTTTTATCCCAGATCTGGCTCCTATCCGGCAGAAGATGCTTTATGCCTCCACCAAAAACACGCTTCTCCAGCAATTGGGCTCCAAATTCGGCAAGCTGCATGTGCTTGACTTCACGGAGACAGAAGAGGTACAGGAATCATCGTTTGTGGTTGAAAAAACCGATTTCCTGGCTCTCATGACCGAGAAAGAGAGGGATTTGAGCCATTTGGACTCATTACAGAACCTTACTTTATCTCAGAGTTCGGTCCACAAAAAGGAATTGCCATCCATGAATGCTGACACCTCGCTTTTCTTCCAGGTGGAGCCACTGCTTGAAAAAGTGCTTCAGGAACCATTGGACAAGAAAGTGGTGGTGATGAAAATCAATGTGGATACCGAAACGCTTGTTTTGGTCAAACACTTGGAGGGTGTGGCGATCACAGAGCTCATAACCACCTTGGATACCGAGCCTGCTTCTGAACCCGTTTACATTTTGTATGGATACGAAGAAAATATGGTCGCGTTTATCTATTCATGTCCTTCCGGATGCAAAGTCAAGGCCCGGATCATGTATGCAGCCAACAAGCAGGGTTTGCTTAACCACTTGAAGCGGGACTACAAGCAGCCAATTACGGAGGTGATAGAGGTTGGGGATTTGGAAGAGCTCGATGTGGGTGTTTTAGAACCCAAAAAGGAGGTAGAGAAGAAAAATGCTTTGAAGTTCAACAAACCAAGAGGACCCAGGCGGAGATGATCTTGTGTTTGAGTTTCTGAGTTACACTACACTACGGTTAGATCCGTTATACAATTCACTATACGGTATCCATGAGGAGTTTTAGAGGCTACCAGACGTTGGCAGTTGTCTTTGGCTAGGCTCTACTCAAGATAACTGGAGAACCTCTTTATCAGTGAATAACTAACAAAATCTAAGACTGACTATACTGAGCCTTATATAAAGCTATATGGTGCTCTCAAGGGTCTTGTAATACAGCACTACCATTTGCAAACAGGTGCAATAGTCAAGTATGATTATATCTAGTTATATCTAGTCATATTTCATATTTCAGTCATGTTTGAGTCGCGTTTGAGTCATGATCTGAGCCTGTGGATGTCTGAGTGTCTGTGTGCTTGTTGATTTCTACTGCCTAGAAGCTTTTAAAGACTCTTTTACTTGCGATTGCTTTGAGGTATTGAATTCAGTATTACCAAGTCATAAATATAAGTTTATCTTTGGAACCACTGAGAAATAGAATCCGTTGAAAGTATTAGGCAATCAGCAATTGTGACTTACCCAAGGCTAAACTACCAATCAAGTCCAGCCAAGCCAAAGATCAAGCTAAATATGATCAAGACATAGATTATTAACTGACCAAGCTATAAAATTAATGACATACATAAACTTGAAGAAACTCACGCTCTTGACCGATCCAAAAAAAAAAAAAAGGAGCCAATTCTGATTAAATTTGACCAAGAGATGTTGATAAGAACTGAGATATATGATAGGGATTGAATAAATAATCAAGATGTAGTATAATGGCATTTTATGGATGGAGTAGGTGGGATTTTTTAAGTGGTCAGTAGTATAGTAGTCAACGGTACATTCTCGTACTATAATGGCTATTACACCAGTGACTAGCATAAGTAGTTGATAGTAAAATAATAGTCGCTGTCAGATCCACCATAGGTAGTGCTCTACCTGTGAAGGTATTATGAAGTCTCTCTTCCCGATCCTAACAAGGGCTATTGCAAACGCCGTATCACGGTTTTCCGGCCATCGCCAATGATGAGCTGTTTTCGAAGATGCCAGAACAATCTCCACCATTGTTCTGGTGAAGAGTTTTTCAATGACACGTTTCTCTTCAATTGTTATATAAATCGCACTAGATCCTCTTTCTGAGTAGCCATCAACGGACAAAAATAGATAACTTAGTACATAACTTCATCTTGAGGTTTTAGACCTGGTAGAAGTACTAATCATGCTATTACTCAAATATGAGATTTATTAGCTTCAAAAAGATAATTCTGATTTAAAACATAAAAGTAATACAGTATTTCTTGAAAATAATTTGGATAAAACAGAAACTCCAAGTAAATCTATCAAAAGAGATATAAATCATTCAACTAATTATGTTTTAAATGGTAATATTAAAGGATGTTTTAATAATATATCACATAACTGGTTATTGTTATGTTCTTTACAACGTACATTGCCTAAACTTGTATTCGTTGATGGTTCCTCAAAGAGAGGAACCGAGGTGGCTTATAAAACTTTGAGAGAAACGTGTTACCGGAAAAGTCTCCACTAAAACAATGGTACGGCTTGATCTAGAATATTCGAAAGAAGCCCACCGATGCCCGAAATGCCCAGACGGCCGAACGCCTTGATGCGGCGTTTGCCGTGGCAAATGTTGACATCAGACATCGTAGGTTTCATACTGTCCTTATATGTAGTGCCCTAACTATAGTGGATCTAACATCCCCCCCCAGCCTCGATGTCGATTTATCGGGCATTGGGAGGCCATGTTTTTGAGCGTATTCTCGGTAAAGTTGGGGGTTGGAGAGCGGTTGATTTCAAATCTCCAGCTCGTACCGTAATGACTTCGCCCTCTGGGTGTTTAGCAGACCGTTTGCACCGTACTGTCAAAATGTAGCCGCGACTTACCTTTTTATGCCCTGTGATCCGTTCCACTTCGACTAGTTCGGATCCGTCTTTATAACGTTTGAGGCCGACTTCGGTAGGGTGTGGAGTGGAGTACTCGTCAGGATTTGTTTTCAGTAGACGTAGCTGGCTGATGTGGACAACGTTGCTGCCTTTGCATTGCGGGGGCATCATGAGTTGGTAGTTTACCGGTGATTCCACTTTGGCAATTTCAAATGGTCCTGCGAACTTCGAACGAAGCTTTGGTGAAAGTTGAGAATTCCTAGCGTCTTGAAACCCGTCTTTACATCCAAAACAACCAAGACTGGCCGTCTCTCCTAGCCGTGGGAGAGTATGTGGTCAATGCTCAACCGTCTACGTCGCCTAAAGGGAAATCGCCCTTCGAATTGGATCTTGGATATGTTCCGTCATCACCGTTACATTTCGACTTCCCGGTCCCGATTCAACACCTTAACCGCGATTCAGTACACATTGCAGAGACACTCAATCGCGTGTACACAGCAGCGATCGCGGCCCACCAAGCTTCCTTCGATAAAGCTAAGACTTATTTTGACCGAAAACACAAGCATGTTAGTTTCCAAACGGGCCAACAAGTCTATGTCAAATTAAACTGTCTAAACGAGGTTTCCAGACGCTAGGAATTCTCAACTCTCACCAAAGCTTCGTTCGAAGTTCGCAGGACCATTTGAAAGAAGCCCACCGATGCCCGAAATGCCCAGACGGCCGAACGCCTTGATCCGGCGTTTGCCGTGGCANGGCCGAACGCCTTGATCCGGCGTTTGCCGTGGCAAATGTTGACATCAGACATCGTAGGTTTCATACTGTCCCTATAGGTAGTGCCCAACCTATAGCGGATCTAACAGCTATTAGATAATGTTCCTTTTCCATTAAAATTTATGAATTTATTATATAATTTATTAAAAACTACTATTGTTGAAAAAGATTCAAATCAAAATGACATTCATAGATTTAATTATTCAACTAATTATTTATGATTAAATTGAGATACAGTGTTTTTCAAAACCATTCAAACCAGCGCGACAAAATGTTTCGAACCAAGAAGACAGAATGGTTCAAACCAAATGGCGGAATGTTTCACACCAACTTTTTTTAGAATTCAATATTCTGAAACCTTAAATCTGGACGATTGCCTCTAATATACTACATTTGGGAGTCTTGCAGTACCAATCAAGGGTGAAAAACGAACGGAACTGAACTGAACTGAACTGGTTTCGTTGATATTCTGTATACAACAACTTGTCCATATGGTTTGAAAGACTGTGCGACGGGGTACTGTTAAGTTTCAGACTTACTTTTATTGATTGTGCCTTGGGTCCAGTCCACCCCATCACTTGACCCTACGGAAGAACTCCTTCGCTATAGGACGCTGAGAATCTTTTCTCACACGGCCCGGCGACTCGTCCGTCGTCCTGCATATCATCGCTAGCCGCTCCATACGTGTGACTCCTTTTTCAGTTTCCATCCACGCGTTAACAGGTACGAAACTTTTTGAAAAAAAATAGATATCATTTTTATTTTAAGTTAGATTGTTGACTAAGTATATGTAAAAATATACGTTTGGTTATCTGCTGATTAAATTTATTATAATAATATTTTACTAAATAAAATTTAGTTTTATTATAAATGATTTATCTATAAGAAATATATAGATAACAATAAGTAATCCCCTGAGGGGATTATTATATCCCGGCATATCGGGCTAAATGTTTCCAGCATATCGTATATATAGGCCATTATTTTATTGACCTAATGTATTTGGTTTGAAACATTTTGTCGCGCTGGTTTGAAGTGTTTTGAAAAACACTGTAATAGTATAGATACTAATAAGATAAGACCTAGATTTATAGCTAAAGTATTACCTAAGGATAATACAAAAGGTGGCCCACTAAATGATATTATTTCACCTATGTTAATTAACTGAACTTTTGATGGACTATCGCATCATGCAACATTATCGTCTATTAAAGATGATAAATATAATACTAATTTACTTGGTAATATACATTTTATTAGATATTTTGATAAATTTATTTTTATTAGTTTAGATTCTCAAGGTATTTAAAAACTAAAATAAATATAATAGAATTCTTAAAAAATAAAAGAGGTTTAGAACTTAATGAAGATAAAACTAGTATTATAAAATGAAGTATGGGTGCTAAAATTCAATTTTTTGATTTTTGAACTTTTCATTTAATTTCTCCTAATAAATTCAATTGATTAACAAAAGTATCTAAATCTTTATCTAGTTCAACAAGAATCTAACAGTCACAAATTGATTAGTACTCATTGTATACTCAGCAGGAGAAGGATACTGATGAAAAAAGTAAGAGTCCATTATTTACTTCTTAATGTGTCAATTACTAACCTAATTCTATGAACCTGCTGTTTCGTCTTGTGCTTGACCAAATTTATAATTTGGCGGTTCCAAAATGAATACCCATGCTACTCAAGTAGACATTCAAAGCTCGCCTAAAGTATCTTACTTCAAAGCATATTGAAGCACATTTTTTTTATCTTCCAATTCTGCTTCCATGAATTTAATTATTCTTTTGCATAGCTTTCTATTCCACGGGTCTGGTATTATTAGTCACTAGCAATTATCACTATCGTGTGTAGTACTCTCCAAGATCATTTTGTTTTTATTCACTTTGATATATGGAATAATCTAGTGTAATATGATTTCGTAGTGGTATACAGTATACTGAAGAGTAGTTCCATCACAAGTAGTATGTTGCACAGCTACTGACTCACTTACTATTGCATTCCAAAGTTATATCTTTGGGTTTTTAGTAAATCGAAGTCATTGTACTCATAGTAATTTTCTTTGGGGGATGGTAATTATGACGGAATACTACTATGGCTAAATCAACGCTAGGATAGTACATGTTTTTGAGTTTCTACAAGCAATGAGTACCTGTCAACAAGTACCTAGCATGTTCGGAGTCAGAGTACTTCGAGGATGCTTTGTATGCAGGACGGCAATACGCCGTGTGCAGGTTCCTAGTGGGTGAAAACTCTTCACCAGCCTCGCACCGGCTAATTCACTTTGGTCTTGTAAGGCACAACTTACATATCCCTGTATATCAATACATATACTAAAACATAGGTTGAAAGTACCGAATAATCTGGCCATAATGACTGATTAGTAAAATTTCCTAGCCAAATTGCCTGTAAACCTGCCTCATAAGCCCATTGAATTCTAGGAGTATTCTTTCTCTTCACTATCGAATACAAAGCTACTAAGTATTATTGGAACAAGCCATCCATTTGTTACACTAAACAAGCAAAATTACAGACTCAAACTTATGCAAGACACATATCCATATATTTGCTAGTACCTTCTCAAGTGGGATAATGTATGGTATTACAGGATAATGTAAGGTTTTACTGAATAATGTAAGATACATTTAATCCATAGTAATGCATCAACTGTAGCATCATGGCTTACGCATTATTTAGCTATTTTTCAGATCCTTTCGTAATGTCTCATAGCACTGATTATGGTGTGGTACTTACCAAATTGGGTCCCCCCATATACTTTGGAAAATTGATATGAGCTTGATTTCAACAAGAGGTGGCTGCGTGTTTAGAAGACTGCACAAAACTTAATTTTCACATAGGCGAAGATTTTTGCACCCCGATTTGTGGCTGAACCCGGGTATGGTATATGCTTATCCTCGCGGATTTATGTAAACTACCCTCTTGTACCAACTCCTTACTTATCTCCGCCTCCACTATCAAACAAAGA
>NKZN01001839.1:2793-126863 GCA_002374485.1 Metschnikowia santaceciliae
ACTACACTACACTACACTACACTACACTACACTACACTAAACTACACTACACTACACTATACTACTATGCTCTACTATATTCTAGGATGATGTCTTGCAGTGTACAAATATACTACTACTCTACTCTACCGACTCCGTTATACTAATAGGTCGATTCAACCTGACATTGAAATTTATATCACCAAAGCTTAATGAAGTCTGGGGATTATCTGTACATAAATTCTTCACGAAGTGCTAAGTACCGACTACACCAATAGATTCAATACACAACTGGATTATGTGACTACATTACCCCAAGTGGAATACCCTAGTATAAAATAGTAGTGGTAGTAATAGTAGTAGTAGTCATCTAATAGTGTAGTGTAGGGTAGTGTAGTGTAGGGTAGTGTAGTGTAGTGTAGTGTAGTCTAGTGTAGTATGGTATAATCCATGACTTACTATGTAGCTGTACTGAATTCGATATTACTCTTTATTGGTGCAGTCTATACTACTACTGTAGCTAAATTCTATACTCTGCACTACTACTATACTCTCTATATGCCAAGCTACTTTCTACTACTACACTTCGATGGTGGTCAAGTACCACAGAGGACCTTGAAAAAAAAAAATCAAGAAGTGGTTACTTAATCTTTAAACGAGGATCCCAAGTGTAAATTTAGTTCAAAAGAAGGTGATATTGTTTAGTCAGAATTATTCAGTTGCAACCGGATTGACACTGCCCCCAGAATTCGCAGCTACATGACCTCTAGAAATGTACCAATAAAGAATATTTACTCAAAAAAACAGTTCAGTATGGTCTCCGGATTTCCAGGATTCCATAAATGTCAATTTCAATAGAATTATTTGGAAAAAAGGATGCTTTACGTTAGTCCTTTTTGTCCTGGGGTAGCCAGGTGTACGGGTGCGCACCTGCATACGAGTGTTGGTGCTGAATGCTTTGCGCCTGCAATTGTGGAAGGGTGATAGCATTTGTTAGATTCCTATAAACTCAATTTGGGGGCGCTGTGACAGATTTACTTATCCGCCCTATCTTAATAACGCGGATTCCCCCTTCTTATAGGACAAGACATATTGGCCTGCATAACAACCAATATGCAGGATGTCTAAAAATAATCCTCCTAGCGGTAATTTCCTCCTTATGTTTGAAATGTGCTCATCTGCACATGCATCAAGTGTTAAGTCTAACACTTGCATGCTCCTCTATTCACGTTCCAGTAGGATACGTGAACCTGAACTTTGCTCACGTGCCTGAGTGCACGTGATCATGAGGTACAGATGTCCCGCAAGTTCAACAACGAGGTCCCAATTCCGGCTGCAGTTCCAAAAAGCACTTATCTCCATAAATCCGGCACTTTTATTAAAATCACATAATTCTTTCAAACACAATAACTCTATGAATTGATAATTTAGAAAATCATTTTATTTTAATCGGATGTGCTATTAGGTATACAATGTTGCACGTGACACTGTAGAGTGGTTACAGAGGCACTCCAACCTAGTAACACTTCTGGTCAGAAAACGAATAAGGACAAATTAACTATATCTATATAACGAATATATATATGTAGTTTTATTAGAGAGATAATTATTTATGTCAGTGATAGAGTAGCACTGTGAGGCATATATTCGCACCTTGGTAGTGTACTACGGAAAAAGTAGGTACGAAGCCAAAAATCAAGAATAATAATATAAAGGATTATATACAAGCTGATAGGAAATCTGTGGCATTGGGTGGGGTTGGGAGGAAGCAGGGAGTGGAATAGAAACTAAGGTGTGGGGTGATTATCACATCCTGCACAGAACCGACCAATCGTACGGAGCCATTATCGCACCACCAGAAAAAAACTCAGCTTCACACTCAATACATATAGACATTACACCATGGCCATCGACGAAGCAACGTTCAAGTTCGAAACCCCCCAATTCGACCCCAGATTCCCATACACAAACCAGACCAAGCACTGTGCTCAGAACTACGTCGACTACCACAAGTGCGTGGCCGTCAAGGGCGAAGACTTTGAGCCTTGCCAGATTTTCTGGAAGACCTTCACTTCCTTGTGTCCTGTTGATTGGGTCGACAAGTGGAATGACCAGAGGGAGGCCGGCAAGTTCCCTATCAAAATCGAACAAGAGTAATCTTTCTGCATTCTACAGTAATAAACATCAATGATTTACCATTTGTAGGTGTCCTCGGGACATACATGACTGTAGAAGCATGACAGACATTGGGTCCATAGACTGGAGCTTAATGTTGCACTGGGTTCATAACTCTGGTCACTCATTAGGCTTGTATCACTAGAATTAGGAATTACATCTTGCTAGCTTGACTAGGAACAGTGGAAATCACTCTATAAGTACTACTGTAAGAAGTCTCCCAATACAAGAGTACTACAGTAGTATAGGACTAGCAGTTTACCAATCTCCCAGACTTCCAGTCCAGTACTATAGTTCTAATCAGAACACAGTTCAGATAGACGAACACTAATAGTACAAGAGAGTTGCATCCAACTAGCCAACTACCAGTACCTGATACTAATATATAACAGTACCTGAAGTATTGATAGAAGGACAGATTAACAGTCTGACAGACTAGCAGTGTCATCAGTCTCACAGGCTAGCAGTGTCATCAGTCTCACAGACTAGCAGTGCCATCAGTGTCATCAGTATCATCAGGGCTTTCATGTACGTTACTGGCTGTCCACCAGTACTTCACCTAACAGTAGCATTTAGACTAGTACCCACAACCATGTTATAAGCACGACACACTAGTAAGACCATCAGACTAACAATAACACAGACTAACAGTGACAGTCTAAGTAACTCACTTTAAAACATGACAGACCAGACTCTGTAGGTGTAGAGGGCTCACCAAAACTCATCCTCGACCCAGTTTTCATTCCTGAATTCGTTGCTGCTGGCCTTAAGGTTTTCCTCGGTGAACATATCAGCATAAGGGTCTTTGTTGAATTTCTTCTGCTCCTGGTGAAGTCTGGCCTCTTCCTTTGCTCTCTGCTCCTGCTTCCGGAGCTCAGCCTTCTGCTCCTGCGCCCAAGCAATAAGCTGGTCGGCCTGGTCCTTGATGAACTTCTCCGTGGTCACCTCCGACTTGGTTTTGTTTAGTTTGTTCACTATAGCATTGTCCTTCTTGGCCACGTGGATGCGCTTGAGTTTCTGGGGGTTGACAAAGGAAACCGTTCCAATATCCATCAGCCCATCACTCCGCAAGTTGTCCACCGGAGTATATATAATGGAGATGTTGTTTAACTTGTTGGCCTTAATGGAGTTGGCCTTGGTGAGCTGGCCTAGTTGCTGGAGAAGCGCTTCGTCGAGCTGGAGCTCCTCGAACTTGACTTTCTGCTCCTCCACACTCAACTGTAGATACAAGTGGGCGGACGAGTGCTTGTCCACGTGGAACCAGAGGTTCTTGGGGTGCGAGTGCTTGATCAACGGCTCGTTTTCGATCTTATCTTTGCCCATGTAGATGATCCTGTCGGAGGCCTCGTCGCCTAGGGCGAAGTCATCGTACTGGCTGTTGGATTTGGCAGCGGCCTTGAAGAAGTAGACCATCTTGGATGTTGGAGGTGAGACGCACGCGAGAAATCTTCGCACCCTGCGCTAATACCCCCAAATACTAACTTTCTTGACCCATGACTAAAGAGTAGGGTTGTAAATTCTGAACTCACTTTTTTTTTCTTGAAGGTGTAGTTTGTTATGCTCAATGAGTATTGAGATTAGACCCCCCCAAAAAAAAGAAATGAAAAAATATAAAAAAAGGAAACAGAGAAACTTGTTGAGTCTGGAACTACTTGGAAACGACTCCTGATTAGCTTGAGATAGAGACCTGGCCCTCTGATCCCTTCCCGTGGATCGACCACTTGTCAGGTCACACCCTCGGAAGTGACGCCCGCGGAGACCGTCTGCACCCGTACACCCGGCTACCCCAGGACAAAAAGGTCCAATGCAAAACGCCAAAAATGTCGATATTTTAGAGAAAAAAAGGGGCTCCGCTTTCTTATAAGGTTTAATAAGGTATTTAAAAAATCCCAGGTTATTTAAGCCTTTGGTGTGGGAATTACAGTGTTCAAGCTGGTGTCGTGCGGCCGGAACTCAAGCCCTCGGATCTAGTGCTAGACTGGCGATCACCCCCAATACAGTTAGCTGATACAACCCCTTATACAGTTACTTTCTATGGAGTTGGCTGATTAGGTAAGCTAATCACTCAGGAATTTATTCAAGGGTAGCTGATTTACTTCACACAAAAAATAAGCTTATATCTAAAGTTAGCTGATTATCGAGTGAGCCAGATTCAAGAGGTCAGCACTCATCCAGTCGTTCAACCAGTGAACGATCCATTCAATAAGTCTTCGTAATTTAATATTTGAACACATGACAATTTGATAACCTTACCTGATAACTGATAACTGATAACTGATAACTAATAACTGATAACTAATAACTAATAACTAACAACTGATCTCTGATAACTAACAACTGATCTCTGATAACTGATAACTGATAACTAAGAACAGATATCTGACAGATTTCTAAATCCCTCGCGTCTGATTAGGGAAGCTATGGATTTAAGTCAAGTCCTGATACGTGAGGAAGTTGGTGGTAAATAAAGTTGTGAAACAACAACATTCTCGGAAATCCATACCAAATCGCTAGGGCCTGTAGGCTGACGTCTGGCGTGTGCACGTGGCGAGTCGCGATTGGCCATTCCCTTGCCAGCCCTACATAGAAAGCAGTGTTTGTTATGGGTGCGAAAGTAGCACGGCTGCTGCATAGTCAAATGAAACACAATGGTTCCCCAAGCTCGAAACACAATGGTTCCCCTCGAGACACAATAGGGAGTCCAAGTGAAACATTCGCAACGCTTCCATAGTGAAACTAGAGGCCAGAACTTAATCGGGAACCCGCATCGCTGGATCTGACGCTTGTCAACTCTAAATCAACGCCAAAGAGTGTCTAGAATGTGAATGTCCCATGGAATGAAATATGTCTCCTAATCAGTAGCAATGGAAATGACAATAGTAGTGTACATGATAGCAGTATACATGACAGTTTAGTCCATTTTAAAATAAATTCAACGGATGACTAATCAGTGGCCAGAAAAACAGAGCTAATCAGGGATGTTCAGGCTCGAGGGTGCGGACATCAGTTCCAGAACAAACACTCGTTTCTTCTTTCCAGGACGCAGCGTTGTATACCAGACCATAACACTTCTATTAACCGATAGCCAATACCCACAGCAGACGAGCGCCAGCATGCAGAGCGCGAATATAAATCATGCGCCTGCCCCCTAGGCAACACGGCCTCCCTGTTACGGTAACGACTTTCGCGATCTACATCACTACCTGTTGCGGATAAAACTATCCCCCTGCCTTCTTTTTTAGCCACCGCCAAGCACCCACTTATTTCCTTCTTTCCTCTTGCGGCGTGCCTTTCTGTTCCTTACTTTCAATTTGCAAGTATACTCAGCTTCCACTCCGACTCAAACTTTTTGCAACCTCCACCTACTACCTTCACCAGCGTCCACTCCCTGATCGTATTTGCTTTACCCTCCAATTCTTAACAACCAATCATGTTTTCTGAGACCTTGCTTGAACTCGAGGAGTCGCTCTCTGCAATGCAATTGTCCGGGAACGCTCTTATGTTGGGCAACTTGGACTTGAAGGCCGATCTCAATCGCTTTTCGGCCAACGAGGTGTCTGAGGATACTTATTACAACGATGACCGTTTGTTGCAATTGTTCCAGGATTACGACTATTCCACAGATAGCTCTACCGAATGCACTACGTGCCACCACCTCGTGTCGCTGTCCACTGCTAGCTGCTGTCAGTCCACCATTGAACAGGCCTCCAAAGGCTTCAGATCCGATATCGAACGTGACTACTGGCTTTCATTCATGAACAATCCTTACAAAACCATTCTTATGCTTCCAAACTATACTAAGATGACCTTTTTTCAAACCGTCATCCCCGTTCAGATCAGAAGCCTTGCCTGGCAGAAATTGGTGCTTGTCAACCAGAAAAACTTGACCCAAGTTCCCACAGAATCCAAGGTCTTGTTCACAAACTTCCAGCATTCCTACAACCGCAGCATCTCCTCCCAAATTAACAAAGACTTGAGCAGGACCTTCCCTCAGATTCCTTTCTTCCAGAACGAAGACACCATTTCCAGTTTGCTAACAATCTTGAATGTTTACGCAAACTACGACTTGGAGCTTGGCTACTGCCAGGGCTTGCTTTTCCTCGTGGGCACCTTATTCTACAACTTCAGAAACCTGGAGTTGACGTTTCATGCCATGTGCAAAATCATGGAATGTGAGCCCCAACTACGGGCCATCTTTGTTCCTGCAACCATGTCCAGTGTCTTGGACAAATGGTACACTGAATTTATGTCCATCTTATCTGCCATTGATGCACAATTGGCCTCGCATTTGGCTACCTTCTGTGACTGTAAGGTATTCTTGTACCAATGGTGGCTCTCGATCAACTTGATTCACACCCCGGACTTCTCCATCAACAATCGTATCATTGACTTTTGCTTGATGGAGGGATGGAAAGCTGGTATTTTCAAGGTCTCTATCGGATTGCTTCTTCGGAACAAGCCACTTCTCATGTCCCTTGGCGAAGGTGATGAGGAAGTCGTGTATCAGCATCTCTTGAATGATACCAAGTGGGGCAATGTGATCCGGAATGTCACCAATTTCTTTGGTGAACTCCTCTTTTCTTTTGACGAGACGCTTTTCGTCAACCTTGATCTTGAGGAACCCAACTTCGTGGCTCCCCCCAAGACAAATTCAACGAAGATCTCTACTCGCAAGGGCTCATCAGTGCTTGGAATGTTCAAAAGCTTCAGCATGTCAACAGGCTCGCTCACAAACTCACCACCACATAATGCTCCCCTGTCTGCCACTTCGTCCTTCAGCGATGACAGCTTCCAAAAGGAAAATAGGTCACACTGTTCGGTCTTTTCTGGCAGTAAAGACACTGATCTGATTTACTCAGACATGACTACGGGCTCTTGGGAGAAACATAACCTAAGGGTTCCAGCGCGTAAGGAATCCTTCAGTGACTGCAGCTCCATCCGCACGTCTTCAGAAGATCTTGTTGCCGAAAACGAAGCCATGAGACAGCTTTTGAAAAAGGCATATGGCGAAGTGCGCAGTGAGTCTTTGAAGAAGCAGATCAGAGATTGCATTAGGATCTAGGACGTTTACAGAATTGACAGAATTGACCACAACAAAAAGTCAATTACATCGATAATACAGATGGCCTTTATATTATGAAATATAGTAACGAATAAATATATGGTTAAAATACATGGTAGTAAGTGATAGTTCTATACTGCGAGCTCAGTAATGAATGGAGCCTTCAGTCGTAGTGAGAGACCATGCGCGCGTCGGGTAACCCCAGGCCTCCACCAAATCTCACCAATTTTTTTGTATAGAAACTCAGTATACTTTTAATCAATACAAGCGGTTCCGCCTTCTGAACAACCGTATGTCACAAATGCTCCTCTCTTTTGCCACCGAAGCTGACGTGTATTTAAACAATGGGATTTCCCCCTCTTTCCAAAAATTTTTTGCCCGTCACAAACGCCTCCCTGCCACAAATTACTAACTTACAGCCACGAAACCAGACTACTGACTAGATCTGCTTTCGGTCTTCAGAACTACAGGCCTTTTCCCATCCGCATATCCTTTTTTTTAAAGTGACTTCGCACAAAGCACCAAGCCCCGCGGGCACATCACCACAGCACCCTGAAGAAGAAGCCAACGTTCCCCAAGTCGTCCAAGAAACCCCATTAGCCAAGAGCAAACCCGCCTCCGACCTTCCCCAGCACGCGTTTTCTGACCTTCCCAAAGACGCCGACCTCGAGTTCATAACCATTGTGTTCAGCCAGCTTTCGATTCTCTTAATTACGGCCACACAGGAAAACTACCAGTCGCATCATCGCCAGATCAGATATATATTGGCCACCGAGAAATCCGGAGTCGATATCCAGTTCTACCACAAGTTACTTACACTTGCCAACAAGGAACGGTCTTTTGACGCAGATCCCAGTCCCATTGACCACATCCTCCGCTTAGAGCTCCTGCACTTGGCCTCCGACTGCTCTCACATCGAGTACTTTATCCAGGAATTCAAAAACTTCCTCGGTGAAAACTGCACAGAAGAAGTATTCAAGCTCATAGACTACTACTCTATCGATCCGGTTGTGGCATTTACTTTTGTGTCCAGACTTGCAGACCCTCACTCTCCCAAAGTCAAGTCGTTTTTCGAAGAGTACTCATCACAGGTCCCCAAGCTTGTGATTGAAAGAAGCTCCAGATCAGATAAATCCTGGTGTCATCTTCTTCTCGACTGCATCTTAAGGTCTCCGACTTATCCTTTTCTTCATAAGCTTTCGACCATCGGCCAGTTCAACGCCTTTGACCTGACGATCCCCCCAGTTCAAACATTTTTCCTCACAATCTTAAAAATGTCTTTCAAAGAACTCTTGATTGAAATCGGGCCTGAGAACTTGTTGCCTGAAAAGCTTCTTCCCTCATTGCTCCAAATTAAACCCGACGATGCCGACGAGAGCATCGCCTTGATTTTGGCCGAGATCCTCATTCCAGGCTCTCAAGGTCTTTCGGGTACTAATGGTGGTGTGACCGCTTTGACCTTTGTCAATAATTTACCCGAGGCTAATGCTAAAGGTGCTCAATTACAAGCTTGCTTGAAAACTATTGACTCCAATAAAGCCAATTCCTTGAATTGGTATGCTATTTTCTCCAAGGTACAGGAGTATCTCTTTGACGCCTCGAAGAGAAACGCGCAGCCCTCTATTGCTAGTGTGACCCAGCTATTCTCTGCTCTTGATTTTAAGAAAGGCTTGATCGATATCATGTTGAGCTATGAATGGTGGTTCAACAAGACCTTGTTATACATGTTGCAATCTATGTACACCCAACAAGGTGCCTTTGATATCATGAGCCTGAAAACCCTCACTCTTTGTTACGATGATGAGGTTACCAACGATCCTGAGCTTTTGAAGTTTGTGAACATCGCCAAGCTCGAACTCGAGGTCATTTCCAAGATCAACTCGCAAACCTCTCAGCAACTCAAAGGGCAATCGGAGGGTGACCGCAAGCTTGATTCTTGGCTCACCCAGTTTTTTGAATTGCATTGCAGATCCGAGCCTCATCATGTCATTGCAGGAGCTTTGGCTATCCCAGATAAAAATGGATTTATCCTTGATCGTATTGACCGTGTATTTGCGTTCATGATGGATAGGCAACTAAATGAAAAGAACATGATGCAGTTGGGCAAAGTCCTCAACAAGCTTAAAGAGTTCGATATTAAGTTGGCTATTGCTAAGTTGATCGATTACTATACCACCAGACTCAATGCTGAATCACTCACTAAGGTGGTGCACGTGGCCACTTTGTTTAACTTATTCGATGAACTCATCAGCAAGGCCAAAACCATGACCTATGGGCTTTACTTGTCATTCATAATCGAAGCATCCAACAATTCATTTGATGTGAAGTCTGCAATCGAGGCGGATCTCAAGAATCAGAAATTGAAGCCCATTGCCTACGTGGCTTTGGTCGACCGTTTGGAAGCGAGAATGGGTCAAGATTACGAGGCAGTTCAACAAGCAAATACGCAGAGCCCCACTCCGAGCAAGCCTATGAAGGTGTCAGTGACGTATGCGCTTTTGGAGATCCTCAAGGGCTCTCAGGGCTTGATTGATCCCGAGAGACTCAAGAATTTGCAATTGTCGCTCTTGACCACTTACCCAAGGCTTATCAATTTCGGCACAGGTCACGATGCGGCAATTCTTGCCAACGAAGAGGCCTTTTCCAATGCCTTCCCTACTCAGGTGGAACAGGAGATGAAAAACTACTATTCCAAAATGTACAACAAAGAGATGGACATCAAGGAAATTGTGGACATGCTTACTAGAATGAAGGTCAGTGACGATCCCCATGACCAAGATGTGTTTGCATGTATGATCCACTCGTTGATCGACGAGTACCGGTTCTTCTCCGAGTATCCGTTAACAGCATTAGCATCAACTTCGCTTTTGTTTGGTGCTCTCCTTCAAAAGGACTTGATTCAAGGAACAACTTTGACAGTGGCACTCAACTTCATTTGGGAATCGTGCAATCAGCCCCAAGACTCCCACATGTTCAAGTTCGCCGTGCAGTCGTTGTACAACTTCAAGTCGAGATTGCACGAATATCCAATGTATTGCAAGCACTTGTTGAAGTGCCAGTCATTGTCTGCACATGCCAAGATGTATCAGATCGTCAAGGATGCATCCAACGGCATTGCATGTCCAGAATCAAACACGCAACCGGGATCTCAAGTCAGTGAAGTACCCCACTCTACTAGACATGAGGTCACGGTGAAATACAACTCCATCACAGCCGTGAAGAAAACTGTGGGCTTTGCTACCCAAGAGGAGCCCGGAGAATATGTTTCTGACAAGTTGTTGTTCTTCGTGAATAACATGACGTCAGACAATATGTATGATAAGTTGGCGGAAGTGGAAGATTTGTTCGCCGAAAAATACTTTGCATGGTTCGCTAATTATTTGGTGAAGGAGAGAGCAAAAACTGAGCCCAACAACCACACGTTGTACTCTAACTTGGTGTTTGCTCTCAAGAACGCCATCTTTTATGAGTATGTTTTGGACACTACTCTTTTGGAGGTCGAGAAATTGTTAAGGAGCTTCAAAGATACCACAAGTGAGAGACTGCACTTGAAAAACTTGGGGTCATGGTTGGGTAAAATCACCTTGGCCAACGATAAGCCTTTGAAGAGAGATCAGGTCGCATTGAAGTACTTGTTGGTAGAGTCCTTCGACTTCAAAACATTGCACATTGTGATTCCATTGGTATGTAAGATTCTTGAGCAGGCAAGTCACTCTAGAATCTTCCGTGCTCCAAACCCATGGGTGCTTGGAATCATCAAAGTTTTAGCGGAACTTTATGAATGTGCAGACTTGAAACTTAACCTCAAGTTTGAAATTGAAGTGCTCTTGAATGCTCTCGATATGAAAATCAAAAATGTCGAGCCCTCAACATTGGTCAGAACTCACAACCCAAATCCCGAAGCATTGGCCGCAATGTTCGGAATCAAACCAGATTCAAACCTTGTCATGGACGGACCAGGCTTACCAATGGAAACTCCAGAGCAAAGCTTGCAGATGCAACAACAAATGCAACAGCAGGCCGCTTTGATGCAACAGCAGCAATTCCAACAGTATCAACAGGTTAGGCAATTGGATGACCAAATTCCACCAGCAGCTCCAGCCAACCAGTTGGATGCTCAGTTCAGCAAATTGCTAGGAAACACGATTTTCACTCAGAACCCAAACTTGAGAAGAGCTTTCCAAGCTGCTCTTGCACGGTCAGTGAGAGAATGTGCAGTACCCATTTTGACTCGGGTTTCGGAGGCGGTCTTGACCACAGTGGAATCCTTGATCAGAAAGGATTTTGCTACGGAGGCAGATGTCGTCAAGTTCCGGAAGTCGTACCAGATCTTAGCCCAGCAGCTCGCGCATAGCATGGTGATCTGCAGTGGGCGCAAGATCTTGGTGGAAACTATTGAAGCTACCATGATCCAAGTTTTGGGTAAACAGCTCAATCCCAACGAAATGCCATTGTCGGAGTTGAACATGGCTATTCAAAGTAATGTGGAGTTATGTGTTGAAGTGGTTGAAAACTTGGCCGTGGGCAATGTCAGTGATTTGATCGAAGAGAGAATGCGGGCCCAGGTTGCAGTTCGGGAACGTCATCCTCCAAACAAGCCGTTCTTGGACGAGAGTCTTCCTGACTATGCTCTCAGATTGCCTCCTCCACTTGGATTGCAGTCCGAGGGACTTCGTGACAGTCAGCTTAGCATCTACATGGGATTCGGCTCGAACTCCTATGTTTCCAGGCCAGAGCAGTTGGCAGTATCTCAGCAAGGTCAAGCCCCACAGCCACATCCATCGCAAGCCGGTCATGTGGCCAATCCTCAATCATTGGCACAGCTTCAGCAGCTCTCTCAAAAACCAGAGCAGCCAACGCAATCACAGATGCAGCATTTCCAACAGCTCCAGCAGCAACAATTGCGTCAGCGTCACACCCCACAAACTTCCCAAGTGGGGCTTTCCCAGAACCAGGACTTCAGACCAACCAATTTGGCTCCACAAACAAGTATGGAAGGCCATCCTTTTGCTGAAGATATTGTTACGCCGGACCAACTCTTTGGCGTGATCACCCAAATGAGCGACAAGTTGATCAGTTTATTATCAACCACCAAGGAGACCACTTTGAGTGACTTGAGCGGAGATCACCCTATTTTGATGGCTCTCACTCAGATTTTGACGATTTGTCAGAACAATTCTTTCAAGCACCCAGAGTTATTGTTGAAGGTGGCACAATACGCAGTCAATTGTTTGTTTACTCAAGTCAATGAGAACCCCATGAGTAATGAGATTTACGTGGTGATGCTTGACAAGCTCTGTGAGTGTTCGCCATCTACGGCCAAGGATGTCACATGGTGGATGGTTCATTCCGTGGACCAGAGAAAGTTTAACATGCCCGTGATATTCTCTCTTTTGAAGGTGCAGCTTGTTTCGCCCATCAAGTTGGATGGCTCCATTGGAAAGCTTATCAGTGAGGGCAACAGTCCAGTCCTTGTGAAGTTCGCATCCAGCTTATTGTTGAATGTGTTCAGTGCAGAGGGCGTTAGACCAATCGCATTGCGGTCTGAGTTCGCCTGTACCTTGGATGCACTCATGAGGTACAAGCCAGAGAACACGGAGGAGCACCAACAAGCACTTACCTTGCGGAATGAACTCTTTGAGCTTCTCAATAGAACAAACGTTCCTCTCTTGCCAAGTCTCAAGAACAAAGAGGCAGAAGGGTTCGTTCAAATGGGTTACATTTTCGTGGAGTGGGTCAAGCTCCTCGGTCACAGTGAGGACCATGTGCAATTGCAGTCGTCCTTTATTGACAAGTTATTCTACTGTGGCATCCTTACGGACCCAAGCAAATTCCAATTGTTCTTCAAGGCAGCTACCGAAATTGCTACCACAGCTTTCATCACCGAGCATGAAATCAGAAGCAGGACTCAGAGGGAAGTTTACCTTTCCGTTGACTGTCTTGCAATTTTGATTGTGAGAATCATCTTGAAGTTCAGCAAATCCCACAGTGTGGAAGCCATTGACTACTTGAAAAACATCTTTGGTGTTATTTCTGTTGCCATGACCGATGAACATGAAGGCTCCAAGGCCACGTGGAACGAGAGAGCGTACTTCAAGTTCTTCTCGTCCCTCATGTGTGTTTGGTGTGATGCATCCATTCTCGATGCAGATGCAACCACCCAATTGGACCTTCAGTTCTACACGTTGCTTGGAAACATGCTCAACTCTGTGCAGCCCATCATTTTGCTGGGATTCACTTTTGCTTGGATCTCACTCATCAGTCACCGCATGTTCTTGCCCAAGGTTCTCGAGCTTCCCGAAAAGTCCGGCTACAACATTGCGGTGAAGCTTCTTATGTCCCTCTTGAAATTCCAAAACGTCTACTCGAAAGACAGAACTGCGCACCAGGACGTGATAAGTGTGATCTTCAAGGCTATAAACCGTGTCTTTACAGCTCTTGCGCATGACCAACCGGAGTTCTTGATTGATTGCCACTACCAGTTGGTATCAGCCGTTCCTGCAAACTACATCCAAGTCAAGAACATCATCTTGTCGGCCACACCCAAGTCGGTGAAGAATGTGAGCCCATACCTGAAAGACTTGGACATGCAGAAGGTTGCTGATTGCCAGGTTTCGCCGGATATCCATTACTCTCCATTGGAGGATTTGGCCAAGGTGGGAACAAGAAAGCCCGTGGAGAACTACTTGCGGATTCCAGCCGCAGCATTGTTGCGGACGATTTACGCTGGAATGAGGTTGAACCATCCCAAGGAGGTGTCGAACTTTGGCTTTGACACGGTGAATTTCAACGTCAAGCTCATCAATGCCTTGGTATTGCACATTGGTGTGTCAGCCGTGGAGGACCGTTTATCGTCTTCTGGGTTCAGCAACAAGTCGTCTCAAGTGTCGTTGATCGTTGAACTCATTAACCAGGGCGATACAGAGTTCAGATTTCACACCATCGATGCCATCATGAACCAGTTGCGCTACCCTAACACTCACACGCAATGGTTCATCAACTTCATGATATTTGCATTTTCCACCAGTTCCATCTGGGCTTCGGAAAGCGTCCATGAGGAAGTGCAGGAGATTGTGGCTAGGGTGTTGCTCGAGAGGCATGTGGTGAACAAGCCACATCCATGGGGTCTCACGGTTCTCTTGACGCAGATCTTGTCCAACACAGAATACAAGTTCAACGAACTTCCGTTTATGAAGAACGCTTCTGACGAGATGAAGTCGTTGTTCCTGGTGCTCTCCAAAGCAATCGCATAAAGAGAATGTATAGGAATAGGAATTAATAGATCTTATAAAGTAGTACTAAGGATTAACTAATCTTGCTCTAAGGCAAAGAAGTTAAGAAATAAGATTAGTAGCAGATACTAGTACCGCAAGAACTGGTCTGAGCAGTAGAAATAAAGGATTTCCACTCTGGGACTTTACTCCAGCTACACTCTTCTATACCATTCAATTAGAGAATTTTGCATTCAATGTCATTACTTGAAGTTTGTGTACTTGCCCCTATTTAAATGGACATATTTTCTGACATAATCATAGTGACCATGTATTCACTAGAGACCAGTAGCACGAAGTACTAAACTAGACACTGTTACCTACAAAGCAAGTACTAAACTAGGACAACCTTAGCAATCAAATGCTTCTACTAGAGAAGTAATACCCAATACTATATATCTTGATGAGACATAATGGAATGGAAAGGTATCGTAGTCAAGTCAAGATCATTACTTCAAAGTCTTATCAGTCCAAGATACTACTATGAGTAGACAAGAGATCTCCGGATCCAAGCAATATGATACAGTATATATACTACTCTATACTCTATATTCTATACTCTGTACTACTCTATCTTAATATATACGCTGTGTTTCTCGGCCCAGAAACGTTCGGTTCTTCCCTACCTAAGCAATAATACATACAATAATTCAGGGTTCCAAGGTTCTGGTTTATGCAATACAGGTCGTTGTTAAGTACTGCTTGATATAGGTACTCGATAAAGGTACTTAATAAAGGTACTCGATCTAGGTAAGTTATAGAGGTTACTTCATAGAAAATACGTCATATAAGCTACTTTTCAATGGTTGTTTAAGAATTTAACTACTACCACCACTTGTTATCACCATTACTACTACTACTACTAGTATGTAAACGTTCGATACTAGTTACTACTTCTATAGTATCGATTACTTCTAATAAAATACCAGCACTTACTACTATCAGAGCTACCAGAACAACCAGAACTACAGACTAGTACTACTACTGCTCCTTCTGCTGCTCCTACTACTATCTACTATCTCCTATCTCCTATCTACTATCTCCTATGGTATCCATTTCTGCTTTGATAGTAATAGTATTATGACTATCATTACTGGTATTGACTACTACTGGTATTGACTCCTGGTACTACTAGAACCACTGATACTATTGATACTACTGATACTACTAAGACTAGTACTGACTACTAAACTAACACTTTTCTTCGGGGATTTGTCCTCTTGATGTCTAACCTATACAATGTCTAACCTATAGGGCATTTTTGAGTGTTCACAGAAAAACAAGGTTACAAGTTTAAAGCAAGATTAGTTGTCAGAGGCTAAGCAAAACCCGAAAGCATTGACTTTGAAGAGACTTTCGTAACCTGTAAGGAATCATTCAATTTTAAGTATTCAACGCTAGGTAAGTAAGTCGTTGAATTTAGTCTTGAAACCATTTGAGTCTCGGATGACAAGGGTGATTGAAAGGAAAAGCTAGGTGTAATTGTTGAACACTACCAGACTCAACGGAGCTAGGATTCTAGTTTAGAACTTGGCATCAGATGTATGAGTGAAGATGTTTCCGTTTTCTTCATGTGCCTGGTGAAATGAACTGAAGGATACGTAGAATAGAAGGAATGAGTCCTAGACTTCACTGCTAGATTTTACTTCTAGACTACTTCTACACCAACCTATTTCCTATAGTCAATATGGATGTACACTACGAAGTGGTCAATTAAAATAGTACACCAATAAGGTGATCTATAACTGCAACTGAAGCCAATACCACTTAGTTTTTTGTAGCTTCATGTAATAATAACTAGCTGGTGTTGAATACAGTATAGTGTGTATAGTTTATGAGATCCTCTTCCGTATTAGAGTATACTCCACCAGTGTCATTGTTTTCTTTAGAGTAGGTGGATCGAGTTTAATCAGTGAGAAGTATTAGAGCTAGTACAGCTGATATAGCTGGTACAACTAGTAGAATTAGTAGACCTGTATAACTAGTAGAAGTATTAGAGCTGTAAAACTAGTATAGTTGGAACTAGTAGAACTAGATCTACTTGAAGACTAATACATCTGGTAGTAGTTGAAGCATTACAAGCAGTAGAGCTAGCCCAGTAGAACCAGTAAAAGAATTGGGTAGTAGAATACCTGGGCCACTTTAAGTCTCTTCGAGAGAATATTCCCAGGACTTCTAACCCCACTTCTGGATACCCACTTAAACTACACTTCTTCACTTCTTCACTTCTTCACTTCTTCACTTCTTCACTTCTTCACTTCTTCACTTCTTCACTTCTACACTGCCATAATCTCTGAATATGGTGGAGAATACTCAGTACCATAAGACACTCGTCCTAACTTCTTTAACGACCATGGTCTTTTACACATCCACTAGTTAGGTGTATTTGACCATCACCAGACCTTCTATACCTTCTATGCATTCTATCAGTCTTTTCTGAGTGTTCTATCAGTGTTCTATCAGTCTTCGATTGTTCCTCCCAGTACGTTCCACTGCGACCTAGTCGCCCGTCAACACTCTCTTCTACGCTCTCTTCTACAACCACACTCACTCTCACTCTCACACTCACTCTCACTCTCACTCTCACTCATCCACACCCATAATTCTCATCACTACTCTCCCTCACTTTCACTCATTATTCCGCACACTTCAATACCTTCTACATCCCACCATAAAAATAGATGCAATAATTTAAATTCAGCTGGCTCCAAATTACCTACCCAATATATAGTCAGAGAGAGTCAGGTTGAAATTCAGACATATAACATTTTGTCTTTAAATTTAGGCGTTTAGTAAAGACATAATTACGCGTAGTTAATTGTAATAGGTGTAGGTGTAGGTGTATTAGGTGTAGGTGTAATAGGCGTTTATAAATATAGCTTAAATTTAGGTGGGTGGTGGTGATTGCTAGTGTATACACACAGTCTGTGCACTGGCGCGCCACCTATCTGGAGAAAAAACAGGCTATCTTGCGTATATAAGAAGGCCCCAGATCCCCACCCACACCACAAAAGCTCCCATATGTCCAGAGTCAAAAGAATTGCTAAGGAACTTGAGGAATGCCGCCAGGACTCCAAGTCCGGCGTGACGCTTGATTTGGTCAACGAAAACGACTTGACCCACTTGACCGGCTTCTTCAATGGACCTCCCGGCACCCCTTACGAGAACGGAGTGTTCAAGGTGGATATCAATATCCCCAACGAGTACCCCTTCAAGCCGCCCATCATGAAGTTCATCACCAAGATCTATCACCCCAACATCTCGTCGGTTACGGGCGCCATTTGCTTGGATATCCTTAAGGACGCATGGACGCCGATCTTGACCTTGAAGTCGTCGTTGATCTCGTTGCAGTCGTTGCTACAGTCACCGGAACCTAACGACCCCCAGGACGCTGAGGTGGCCAAGCATTACATCAGCAACCATGCTGGTTTCGAGGATACTGCCCGTTACTGGACCAAGGTCTATGCTCTGGACGATAGCCAGGGCGGCAAGGCTGCGTTGAGCGACTCGGCCTTGTACGGAATTGACGACGAGATTGTGTCCCAGTTCGAAAACATGGGTTTTCCCAGAAACACCACCATTGATGTGTTGCGCAGAATGGGCATCAAGTCCTTCAACGGTGTCAGCAACAAGGCCGACACTGAGAATAAAATTTTAGAGGAGTTGCTTCGTGAGGTGAACTAGGAAGAGTGAAACTAGTTACTGGTGATGTGGCTGGTAGGACAGGGTTGTACGTGGGTCAGAGCTGGTGGGTACGGCTGAAGCTCCGGTTCCTTAATAGCTCTTTCAAGTCAATCATAATTATGGAAGCCGCCGAGTCAGCCACTTTAATCCCTCAGACGGCTCTTATCCGCTCTGATCCGCTCTGATCCGCTATAATTTTCCTCGGCGTTTAATACGTGCCCTACTAACCTTCCCATCAGTCATATCAGACTCACAATTGGACGTGGCAGTATGAGCCATGCACAAAGCACCTAGAACTAAAATAAGTTGATGGGTGATTCTGAATGTGTATCCATATTCACGGCACATTTCTCTGCCTCCTCATCCCATCCGCTTATTATGTATGCCAGTAAACCTATTGCTTCCATAATACAAATATTATATGCTCCTGCACACGCGGGCACAGCGGAAAACGGCGAGAAAAATCTGAGGTCACCTCGCCAGACCCACTCTACACTCTGCTCCACACTTCTTCCCCTACGGCTCGCCCACCCCCACCCCCTCCTAATATTTGCATTTTTGGCGTCCCCCCGGTTAAGAAAAAAATGGTTGTTGAAGAGCAGGTCAAAAAATCCGACCCCAAAGACGTCCCCATTGAATCCATTGGCTGGCTCTTTATCCAGAGATACTACAGCGCCTACACCACCGATATAAAAAAGCTCTACGAGCTCTACGACAAGGATGCTGTGATTTATCATGAGTCGTTCCCCGAGGAGAAAGCTGAGGGAGAGCAGAAGAATGTTAAGACGGCACATGTGGCCCGTGGAAACAACTCCATTACCGAGTTCTTCAAGAACAACTCGGACTCGCCTGAAGTCAACAAGATTGTCATTGAGAGTGCCCAGTTCCAGAACTCGGTTGGTGCTTCTATTTTGATCCTGGTTTCTGGTACTTGGAAGAAAGGAGCCTCTAACTTGAAACACTTTGTGCAGACGTTCATCTTGACCTCCAAGGAGCACACTGTGTATGATGTGCTGAATGACATTTTGAAGTACCTCGACATGACGGAGGAGATTCCCCAAACAAAGGTTGTGACTGTGGAGGCTGCAGAAAAGGCTGCTCCAGAAGATGTGGTTCCAGAGAAGGTATCTCCAGAGAAGGTGGCCTCCGAAAAAGAAGTGGCTTCAGTGACTGAAGAAAAGAAAGAGAAGGGAGAGACCCATGCCACCGAGCCACCAAAATCTGCTGCAAGTGAGGCTGTTAGTGAAGCACCAAGCGAGGTTGTTAGTGATGGAGCCAGTGAAATCACCAGCGATGCTCCAAGTGAAGTTGCAAGCGAGGCTCCTAGTGAAGCATCTGTGAGCGAGGCCGAACCACAGGAACCCGAGTCCAAGAAGGAAGATATGCCTGCACAGAAACCCACCTGGGCCACCTTGGCTGCCATTGAGCCTAAGACGCCATCCAGAAACGTGGCAGTCAGCACCCCCACACCCAACTCTGCTGCTGCCAGCTCCACCATCAAGCCACCTGTGATCAAGAAGTTCCCTTCGCCTCCACAACCCATGCAGAACATCCGCTACAAGAAGGAGGAATGGTACCCCATCTACATCAAGAACGTGGAGGTGGAAGAGGACGAATTGAAGAGTGCTTTGATCAAGCAGTTTGGTGACATCAAGTACTTCAAGAAGTCCAGCAAAACGGCCTTGTGTGACTTCAAACAAAAGGAGGACCAGCTCAAGGCCTTGGAGGCCAAGGAGATCACCATCCGCAACAACCGCATCCTCTTGGAGCAGCGTGTTCATAGGGCCTACAACGGCAAGCCGGATGCCAAGAAGGACAAGAAGCTCTTGAAGAAACCTCCGGTGAAGAAAGCATAATGATCTAGACCGATCATTCAAAATCAAATTTTATACAGGATAAAACATTGATGTTACTGAATGCATTCAAAGTACCAGTCAGTCCATAAAAGAGGCTACACCCGATATATTGATGGAGACGGGCTCATAATCGTGGAGCACACCATATGTAGACAGTAGACAGACAACCACACAACCAGACAGACATACCGCAGACCTGCATGTAGCACACCAAAATTCTCACTGGAAAATCAAGCACTCACCTACGCATCATCCCCCAGAAGAATAGCCACACCCTTGTCCATAGCAATACTCATGCTTTCTTCCATAAAAGCTGTGCCGCTCCTAAGAGCACCATATGGTGTCAGCAAGCGGCTCTTCTCGCAAGCATCCGTACGCAGCAACATCTTCAGCGACCTCAAAGATGCAGAGCAGGGCAAGGCTAGACAGAGCTCCACCATGGTCGAGATCGACGAATTGCTCTCCAAAACTCCACAGCTCGACAAAGAGCCCTCGGTTCAACGGTACCTGGACTACTTACTTGGAGACGAGGTCAAGGACCCCCGCGACGTGGCCAAGTCCATCAACATCCTGGGCCCAGCCAGTGGTAGAAGTGTGGACGTCAAGTTCCAGAACATGAGCTTCGCCGTCGGAAGCGTGTATCAGATCATCAAGGCAAATGATATCAGACAACAATGGCACTACCAGAAACGGTACATCCGGCCGGCCAAGTACCAGAAGGAGAAGAAGAGACAGTGGTGGAGACGGCACTTTGCACGTGGGTTCTCGGACTTGATGTCTCAGATCACCGACGCTAAGAGAAGAGGTTATTAGATGTATATAGAAACCTAGGACTACACCAGTTAGTTGTTCATTGTTCCATTGTATTTTTGTTCTCATGTACTAATGTACTGTCCTATGTACTGTCTTGTGTACTGTATTATGAACTGTCTTGTGTACTGTATTATGAACTGTCCTATGTACTTATATACCGTCTATGACCTAGTGTACCCATAATGTGGAATGAGATACCAAGAAATAAATCAGCAACCATTTTCTACTGATTTTTTTTAGTAAATCCACACCACCCCAAAAAAAAAAAATATCGACTCTTCGCTCTGCCCAAATGCATTTCTGATTTTTGGTCTACCATGGATTTTTGTCAGACTCTGCCTCACCCTGCGCGCAGGTGTAAACACTACGGTCTCTTGCTACGCTCAGTAGCCCACGTTGTTTGCAATCCCACGTCGATGTTGATCAAAAACGTGCTATTTGAAGCAGACGGGGTCACCCTATTTAAGATCCCACCGGGCGACCCTCGGCTCCGCAATTGGGACCCCAGTGCTGTGGTGTGGAGTGGTTCTTTACGTTTGATAGAGCAAGAGGACACGGCAGCGCTGGATGATAGCTCGGTGCCGCAGCAGCTTTCGCTCCGACTCAAAATCGAGCTCTTCAATAGGGAAGACTCTGGAATGCTAGTTCTGGAGTTTGCTGGTCTTGCCTCTGAAGTGGCATGGGCCGAGGTATGGTATAACCCATTATCGGAGTCCAAGTTGGACTCGTGCATTGCTAATGACCACTCAGACACGTTGGTCATGAGCCCGGAGTCCGCCAAATACTACAAGATCGTGGCCCAGTTGCCGGACACTGGCTACCATCCATTCCGAGATACTGACAAGGGCTTTCTTCTACAGGTAGCGCTTGGGCTTCATTTGAAAGACCTGGCCACGGCTCTGGGGTTTGCGGAGAGCGTGGCCCTATATAAGCGGCACTTCCGCAACTTCCAGGAGAAATTTGCATACGACGATTATTTAGCAAGCTTGCAGCTGAAGCTTCTGGCCAACTTTAGCATTCTGCACGACGGCTCGGACTCGGACTTTGATGACGAGGAGTTTGGCAATTTTGTTGGCACTTCCTACGATTGACGATATTTGCAATGAGTTTCGCCGCAGTTTGCCGATTCTTAATCTATGTTACATAATTCATAACGACCCCTTCACATTTCACTCCACTTTTTTCTTTTATCAATTTCCTCACCTCTTCTTTTTGTAGTACATCTTCTGGATCAATGGGTGGTGTTCCTTGAGTTCCTTGTTCTTGTTCTTGTTGTACTCAATGTACGCCATGTCCTCACCACCTGCCAAACCCGCAAGAGAGCCCGGTGCACGTGATGCACTGCTGCCATCGAACTTGAGCCGCTTGTCCTTTGCAAAGTTGGTTCCCTCGTCGTCGCCAACCTCCACGCCGGCTGCGTCTTCGTTTTTCAAGAGAACCTGCTGTAACAACTCTCGTCTTTCTCTGGCTGAGGAGTATGCCAAGTCTGGAAGCTGCGACATGCCACTCAAGTGCGTGATCACTTTGAACGCATACCCTTGGTCAACCAAGAATGCTTGTCTCTTGGTGGAGTAGTACATTTCCTGGGTATCCTTGGAGACTAAAGAGTAGAAAAAGGCATTGAAACCCTCATCATTACGTCTTTTGGCTCGAAGAATCCGGCCAAGCCGTTGTGCCTCTTGTCTTCTGGAGCCGTAGTGCGACGAGATCTGGATCAAACACGTGGCCTCAGGTAAATCGATGGAGGTGTCTCCGACCTTGGATAAGAAGATGGTGTTGACCTGGTCGTTGTGCTGGAAATTCTGCAAGATAGTCATTCTCTCTTGTTGTGGAGTAGCACCATAGATGAACGGCTTGCTCAACTTCAACGCATACTCTTGTAAGGCGTACACATTGTCACTGAACACAATGATCTTGTCTCCTCTCTTCTCATGGTAGTGGATCAAGAACTGACATGCCTGAAACTTGGTGGGGTTCATGATATAAAGCAACATTCGCTTACGAGCACTTTCACGTAAGTACTCCTGGTAAAACTCTGCAGTCATGGGGCACCACACCTCTGCACATTGCACATTGGCAATGTGGCCCTTTTGAGCAAGCTCCATCCAGTTGGCCTCGTATAATTTGGGGCCAATCAAGAAATTCAAATCGTAAATTTTCTCATCTTCACGCACCAAAGTAGCAGTAAGTCCCAACTTGGCATGTGCTGCAATGGTACTCACCACTCTTCTAAACATGGCTGCTGGCACCACGTGCACCTCGTCCAAAATGATGAAACCCCACTCTCTTCCGGTCAAGAAATCCATGACCTTCTGCGAGTCGTGCGATCTGTTTCTGGTGTTGGCCACCATGGAATATGTGGACACCACCAAACCTGCGTCACTAGAGAACATCTCCTTATTCTCCGATGTAAACACAGCAACATTCTCGGGCTGGATAGTACACCACTGTAAAAACTGCTGTCTCCACTGCATCACCGACACCGAAGACGTGCAGAGAACAATCACCGACTTTTTGATGGTGCAGGCAGCGGTGATGCCCACCAAGGTTTTTCCGGCTCCACAGGGCAACACAATGACGCCCGACCGGGCTCTTCCGTTACCAAACATCTTGGATAAGGATTTCTCCTGGTACGGTCTGATCTGCGTGGAAGGCTTCAAGTCGATCTCGAGGTTTGCATTCAGGTGGTCGTTACGGAAATCGTACTCCTCCAAGACGGGGTAGTCAATCTCGTTACACCGTTTCTTGACCACCTCCACCGAGTCACTGGAGATCTCGAACGAGTGCACCTTATCCAAACCGTCATCATCGTCCTCCTCAGCTTTCTTGCCCACAACCGAGGCAAAGATATCATCCACCTTTTCCAGGCCGTCCTTTTCCGCATTGGGAGCCTTGGAAGTGCCAGGAATCACCAAGTCTCCTTTATTGGGAGCATCGGCCATAGTAAGGCCCTTTTCAGCCTCAGACGCATCTGATGAAACCACCCGAAGTGGACCTATGACTGGGTCCCTCAATAACACCTGTAAAGTATCAGCCTGGGTGCTTTCCATAAAATACTTGTTATGCTTTAACACAAGCTTGACCTTTCCGATATTCTCCGTGGCATCCCGGATAAACTTGAGAAACGACTCCGGAACTGGGGTCTTGGAGAGTCTCGTCAACACAGAGATGATGTCTTCCGTCTCCAAACCCACAGACACTGCACCATTGAGAGAGTATGATGTAATGGCGTACTCGTGGATATGAGAGGGTCTAGACCGGGGTTCCGCCACCGTGATCAAGAAATCCTGTGCTTGCTCCGCCAAAGGCGAGAACGACTCCAAGAAAATCCGCCCATCACTTGGAGAGATCCACACCGGCCGCGAGAAGTGGTCCGGCTTGAGTTTCAAGTACAGGAAATCCAGCCTGCCAAATACCTTGGACACCGCATCAGGAACATAATCCTGTGGAGCATCTGCATTGCTCACCTCTATGAACTCGTCCTCATCCAAGTTCTCATCCGAAAGCATCTCGTTGATATGGTTGGTGGCATCGTCATACCTCTGTCTCTTTACAGCAGCTTCTTGTAGATCAGAAGGTTCGGGTCTTTTACGGGTGGCGACAGGCTCAGGGTTTTGCTGAGTCCCGGCTCGTTTGGGCTTGGCTGCCCCAGGTTTGCGCTTGGGCCGTTGGCCATACGCATAGTCATCGTCCTTGGCCTTGTAGTTGCCGTCCTGCGAGTCGTCAGAGTCGATGTCGGAGTAGTTGCCCCGTTCTAACTCGGCGTAGTTGACTCTTGCCATTGACTGTGGAGGATGTGAAGGCGAGGGAGAAGTAGAGGTGGGATGGTGTACAGGCGCGCGATCAGTACACTAGTCAGAATTACTAATAGATAGTCAGCCATAGATAATGACTTCATTCTGAATACAGGAAATTTTTTTATGAATTTTATAAAAAATGTTAATATTCATTGATGGTCGTATGGAATTGCCACTGTGTAAAAATGGATATAAATAGTTTCTAGTCATGGTTGGTTGGAATAGTGGAGCATGATTAGGTTGACCCTCGGAACAGGAGAGCGCGGCCGGAATTGGCTAGCTCATGATCTCTAAAAGAACACATACTGGATAATTTTGACTCAAAAAAAGGCCTTTAAATGTCCGGAATTCCAGCTTTTTAAAGATACTACTTATATAAGGATTATATGAAAAAACGGGTGCTTTGCGTTGGGTCTTTTTGTGCTGGGGTATCATGGTGTACGGGTGTTTCACGCAGCCAAGGCCCTTCAATTCCGAGGGTCCATCCACAGGTTCCTGAAATTCCATAGGTTTGCACCCAATCCCATAAAGGCATCTCCTGAGTCACCATGGTACGAGGTAACAGGGTAAAATGTGATGAGCCCGAGGTACCAGGATGGAATGTGAAGGGTTTTCCCACTTGCACCAGAGTATTGATGATGACAGTATATGGTACATTTTAGAATATGGTACATTTTAGGATATGATACATTTTAGAATATAGTACATTTTAGAATATGGTACATTTTAGGATATGATACATTTTAGAATATAGTACATTTTAGGACATAGTACATTTTAGGATATAGTACATTTTAGGATATAGTACATTTTAGGACATAGTACAGTATAGGTATTATGGAGTCGTATTTGTATTATACAGTCGTATAGCGTAAAGTACTAGAGTACTGTGGAGTCTGTTAGATTCTTGTTAGCACGTTCAATACCTAATCGTTACTATATTTATTGATGACTCCTCAAAGAGGGAATCTGAGCGGCTTATATAGTAAGAGAAAACGTGGCATCGAAAAACTCTTCACCAGTCAATAATGATGATATTTCTAACTCAACGGCGTTTTGCAATAGTCTTTTTTTGGATTAGACGGCGTAGACTTCATCGTGCGCCTATGGGTAGATCCCTAGCTATAGTGGATCTATAAGAGTCAGTAGTAAGGTACTAGTAGGTATCAGACTCTACATACTATGATACATATTACTGAACACCTGATACTGAACACCTGAATACAGATACTGGACATCAGAAAGAAAATACTAGATCTTAGAAAACAGACACTAGAATAGTTACTAGATACTGGATGCTTAATGGTGATGCTGTTACGGTTACAAATAGTGTATAGTATATTACTAGTTTGGTTGTAAGATTTCGGTTACGTCAGGTACTCTGTTTACTATGTTCATTCGCCAATGGTTCCACAGAAGGAGGAACCTGAGCTATTTAAGTAACAAAATGGGTAATGAGATGGACCGATGAGATGACTAATCAGTCATTCGGTGCCAAAAGAAACGACCAACAAAAGAAACGAGTAGACAATCTCGGAGGCGAGTAGCTGATTAATCGACTTTCGTAGGTTCTAAAAATACAGATGGGTAGTGAGTCTACCCGTGGCGGTTCTAACATTGTTAGTGTAGTGTAGTAGTAGTAGCCACTGGTTGAGTAGGCGACTCCGCTGTCAACTACTTCAGTAGCCCGATTTCTCCCTCTGGGGACTCATCAACAAAAGAATAAAGATAATTTATTCCTTGGATGTTACACAAGATTCTAAAACCACAAGAATCTTACACTACAAGGCAAATCCCATTAACACCAAGTGTCAAGAGATCCATTAGTTAAGAGTAAATCTATTTGGAAAAGTCTTTTTTGTAATTAATCTAAGGGTTTTATCTCCTTCTTAAAGAGTATCTCAGGATTCACACAGAAACCTTGGTACAAGCTTTACTTCTCTCTCTCCTCTTAAACTAAACTTAGGTAATTAGATACTAGTCATTGTGTTACATCCAATATAGGTAGGACACTACATATTGAGGCATTATGAAGCCTACAACGTGCGATCCTAACAGCGGTCATTACAAACGCCGTATCATAGACTTCGATGCACGAAGTGCTATGATGGTCTTTTCGGATATTCTAGAATATCATCACCATTGTTCTGCATGAGAGTTTTCCGTTACGACGTTTCTCTCCAAGTTATGTAAGCCGCTCCGGTTCCTCTCTTTGAGGAATCATCAACGAATACAAGTTTAGGTCTCTAAACGTTAACAAAGAACATAACACATAGATTCATAAACTTAGGTATTGAGAATCTAGTCATAGAGCATGGAGAATAGAGCATGGATAATAGAGCATGGAGCTTCGAGCATAGACCATAGACCATAGACCATAGACCATAGACCATAGAGTCACCTCCCTTTGGGTGTTACTTATATGAATACGTATAAATGGTATCGTTCGGGAGTACACAATGATTCCAATCCTCGAGACTTCAATGTCATTTAATTTAAGGTCCAAGGGGATATCAAAACCTTAAGTTGAACAAAAAACCTGGGAGTCACCAAGGTATGGTTCTCGGATATCTCAAGCTCTTTGAATACGTTCACAGTCATTCTAGCCCAGATAAGTCATACGTAGTCAAACTAGTCAAACTAGTCTGGAATGAAAGAATGATATATTGGACTAGAACAGTGTACTACTATGAAGGACTACATTGTATATCTTCAAGGGGTTGGCTTGCACTTTCGTGTGCACTGTGAAATGTGAGTCACCATCGTACTTGGTCTTAAAGATACCTCTGGACATATTACTGGTAATAATTGATACTGTTCAAATACTGTTCATGAATATGATCGAGACTCAATATCATGGCAAAGTAGGTCTTTAGTTGTCATAAAAAATATGACCTTATCGTATTTTCCGACAGATGGCTGATTTTTTCTCCATCCAGACCCAAACTTTTATGGCTATTTTCATATTCAGAACAAGTCAATTCTGCTCTCATTTTATGTCTCTAGAAATGTCCTTATCCTTTATCCAGGAATGTTTAGAAATGTCCAGATTGCAGATCTCTTTCAACTCTTCTCTAGTATAATTGTGAGCACTGATCCTAATATGGTACGCGATAGCTTGGCCGGAATTGGCCGGAATTGAGGGCCGCGGCCGGAATTGTTCAACTACAGGACCTCCAAAAGTCCACCACCCAAAAATTGTCAACTCTAGAACACACTGTGAAGTCCGGAATTCCAGGATTTCAGTAAACCTATTTTTACAAGCAAGAAGAGAAAAAAGGTCCGTTTGTGTTGGGCCTTTTTCTGCTGAGGTAGCCTGGTGTACGGGTGTTTCTACACTTTCACAACCCCGGTTTACTCCAATTCCGGCCATCCTAATCAACCATATTTAAAGGCCATCACAAAAAATAACAAATAGTAACAAATAGTAACAGAGAAGCCCAAAGAAATAAATGGAAATAAAGAGGAAAGAAGATCGGTTATACACGTTGTTATAGATTACTACAGAATTGAATAGTCATAAATACTATGACATGCTATTAGTCGGTGAACTTGTAGGAACCAGACGACATGGTAATGGAACCACCCCTGTAGGAACCCTTCTTCATCTTGTTCTTGTTCTTGGTGAAGTCTTTGCCCCGCACCTGCATCAACTTCTCGTTGGCCATCTCGCCCCATGTGCCGGCTGCACCTTTGTATGTGTTGTCTTGAAGAGCGCCGTCTTCAAACAGGATCTTGGACCGGTCGATCCGGGAGAAATGCTTTCTTTGGCCGGCTCCGAGATCAGGTTCCGGTGTGGCTGGAATATGCTCGACTTGTTTAGTGGAAACCTCAGGCACTGTCTTTTGCTTTTTAGAGGCTGAGTCTGTGGAATCCAGTTTTCTCTTTAACTGTTTGGATTCGGAGTCGGAGTTGGAGTCGGAATCGGAGTCAGATTCTGAGCTGGAGCTGGAGCTAGAGCTAGAGTCGGAGCTAGAGTCGGAGCTGGAACTGGAGTTGGAATCCGAAGAGTCGGAAGAGTCGGAGCTCGATTTAGAACCTTCTTTTTTGGTAGAGTCAGAATCAGAATCAGAGTCGCTGGAGTCAGAGTCCGAGCTTGAACTAGAATCAGAACTTGAGCTAGAGTCAGAACTAGAATCAGAGGAACTGGAACTGGAACTGGAACTAGAATCAGAGTCAGAGTCAGAGTCAGGCTTAGCCTCTACTTTCTTCTCATCTTTGGAGTCGGACTCAGCATCGCTTATGGAGTTGGTCTTGGAGTGCAGGTCGCTATCGCTCTCCGAGTCCGAGGAACTGGAGTCCGAGTCAGCATCGCTCTCGGTATCGGCATCGGAACCAGAGCTAGAGTCCGAGTCTGAATCTGAGTCCGAATCAGAACTCGAGTCTGAGTTGGAACTGGAACTGTCGGAATCAGAACTGGAGTCAGAACTGGAGTCAGAACTGGAGTCAGAACTGGAGTCAGAACTGGAGGCCTTGGGGTCAGACAATAACGTCTGCAAGGAACCCTCCACCGAAGGCAAGGAAATGCTCTCCTTATCAAGGTACTCATTCAAGTACTTGCGGGTCTTTTTAAGGTCATCGTTGGACTCAAGGTACTTGGCAATGTACGCCAAAACGGTCTCTTTGCTAGCCATGGCTTTGGTTCAGATGAGCAGCGACATTTTTTTCGTAAGTATCGCGGTCACGTGCGCGATGCCTCATCTCGAGCCATATAGTAGAGACTATATATAAGACTACCATAGACATACTAGCACTATGAGGCCACCTGACAGTCTGTAATACATGAGGATCTTTATGAGACTAATAAATGACACTACTGAATGGAGTGGTATGAGACTATCAGTCGACTGTGTTTGCTAGATCCTGGGACCATACTCCACACTTTAAAGCCTCCTGTATAATGACATAGAGATCTCTACCGACACACTTGTATCATGTCACACTGGTTGTGGTACTGGTTTAGAAAATTCTGGTATATATCAGATGGGTTGTTTTTTACAGTACGGGCATATAAGCAGTCAATGACTTATAAGTAGCCAATGAATTATAAGTAGCCAATGACTGGGTATTGACTATGGAAAGATACTAAATAGGCACCTGGCCGTTGGGAACGTCCACCCATTCCGTCAAAAGCTTCCACCAAGATTTCACTCAACTGATGTATTTTTACCATGACTGCTACCAATACCATACGGTGTATTCTGTGAAGCTACTCAAATATTATTGACATGGCTCTTAGTGGTCGTATTTCTTGGTAACTGCATCACCCACTTTCACAATGCAAACGTCTTTATAACAAAGTATGTTGGGATATATATGAGACCTAGAACTCGGTCTAGTACATATATGAAAGTAAAGCACGTCATTCAACTTTAGTATCTTCATAAATTGTAGCCAATTCTCTTGAACCATAGGAAACATTGGACTCTATATGAATTCAATGGTCCAATATAGTAGGCGGTCTATTAAAAAATCCAAAAGATTTCAGTCACTGTGTTTTTGATAAGATATACTATAAAAGTGGCTAGAGTACTAAATTCTTAAAGAGAGAGCACTTTTTAATATCTGGAAACTCTTCGGTGCCAGCATACAAGCAACAATACAACCACAAAAGTGCTAATGATTTGAATATACATTGCGTAATTCGGGTAAAGGCCTTTATCAAATGAAAAGCATCAGTTCAAAACTTAATATCATTAAAATTTTATTTGGAGTGGTACATAGGATAGTGTAGAACCCCACGTCTTATGTGCAGGACTGTTTAATTTTGAAGGTATTATGGTTTTTAATGTATCAGAATAAGTCATTTCTAGAGCTATAAAGTTACTGATACCTACTCTCTAGCACCATGAAGACTGTAACCAATTCTTTACTGTTCTTGACTACTTATTCAATACCATTGAATACTTTAACTGTTGACATAAACATGGACTAGTCGTTCAGTATGTTATTTGTTCTAAACTGCTCGAATTTTGGCAAGGAAAAAAAAAGAAATAGCAAACGAAAAACTGATAGCAGCTGTAAGACTTAGTGGTAGTGGTAGTTAAGGCCGTAGTGACTGCTGAACAAGTAGTAACTGTAGATAATTCCCAATTCCCATATAGTTTTAAAAAACAAGAATTACCGATTTCCTAGATCCGGTTTTTTCTTGCTCAAAAATTTGTAGCCTCAAACTAATGTAATTAGTAATATGGTAAGTTTTCTGCGCATTGTCTTGGATGCTTCGGAGTTAAACAGAGGTTATTAGTCACAATTGTATCTAGGATTGTCCCCTGCACCTGCATTTGATAAGCCGAATAGGGACAAGTAGTGAGATATAATTTTTTAATGGCTAGTGTAAAGCTATAGTGGATTTAGCCGTATTTCATGCAGGTCTGTCTTGTCTGAAGTTTCTGTTATAGTAAGCCATGCACATAAGAAAAAAAAACTAAATTGGTTCTAAGTTCCCAAAATTTGCTCATTTCCAACATAACATTAGTGAGTGATAATTAAATTCTTGTTATTGAAATTGGAAGAGGCGGTAGATCTGTTTTAATCCATAGTCGCATTTGCTGCAGTTTTTGAGGCGGAAAAAAAATAGGTACAACAGCGATTCATTTAAATTCAAAAAAAAATGTATTTAGAAGTTGTTCATAGGAAACTCTTTTAGAATATTTTAGAAAAGTCTATTTTTGAGGTATTGTGAAGGAAATTTTGTTGGGTATTTGATCTGGGATCCGAATTTACTTGTTCCAAGGTATACGTCCGCGAAGATCTGGAGTTAGACTGAATGATACTGGAAAATGCTTGGCACTGAATGATCACAGATATTACTATTTATAATTTAGACTTTTATTCCTGTTCACAACTTTTGAAAACAGTGATTTCTATTGATAAGGTATTTACCAATGCGGAATTTGAGGCTGGTGAATAAAGTTCCGCCGTGCAGCTAGGTGCCTTGCTTTTATGGCAGAGTGGCCAATAATATTAGACACTTCGTAATTGATTCCACGTGGTTCAATTCCATTAGTAATTAATTGCGCTTGATTGTTCCTAACGTCCCTACTGTTTTTGTCTTCCTCTACAGGACCAGTGCCGTATTGGAGTAGTGCCGTATTGGAGTAGTACAGTATTGGAGTAGTGCCGTATTGGAGAAGTACAGTATTGGAGAAGTACAGTATTGGACTAGTATAACTAAGTAGTTGATAATTATATTCCACCATTCTAAAAGGAATTCAGGACTTAATTTAGAGCAAATAAAAGGAGTCTTGACGAGAGCACTAGACTAGTGTATAGTACTAGAAAAGCCATCCATGGAGGAGTTTTTCTAGTCTACTAGTAGTTGATTGTACTAACTTGAGTACTATACGAGTATAGGTAACCCAGAGTAATTGACAAGTACTAGTATAGTTTTTACATGGGTAGTGGTATAAAGTTCTGAGTACAAGAAAGCAAGATTCTTAGATTAAGACTATAATTCTGACTCTTAAATGTTCGTAGGAGGTTATTGAACTCTCGTGGCTTTGAGCTATGTCAAACAGCTGACCGTACCGGAGTATTTTCTATATACACACAGTCAATAGTGGTTAGATTCAAAGGATCGTAATTAGTAGAAGAGGCTCAAAAAGTACAGTAGAGACAGTAGAGATAATAAAGACACAATAAATCACAGTAAATCCAGGATAGCATCATGCGACAAAGAGATATTTTTCTTGATAGCTTTCTCCACTTTGTTTGGCTAGTCTTTTTTTTCCACCTCTTTTGTCAACCGTCTCAGAAGAAAAGGACGAAGAATTTTGTGTAATCTTCGGCGGACTAAAAGCATTTCTTCTTCGCTCAACTCAATCTTATCCTGATCTCCAATATTTGAAATGGAGTGTTGAACCATTCATCAAATAATTTCACCGGGCTGAAAATATTTTTGGTAACACCTAGTTAAGCCAAGCCCACAGTTCAGGACGCTTGTCACCCAGTAAAGTCCAGCATTCAAGCTCTGGCACCTGTTAAGCCCAAACCAAGTCCAACCGTTCTTGACTGTTATTTAAATACTACTGAAAATACTAATGCTAGATTACATGTCCACTTATAGCTTTCAAGCCAATAATTCTACAACCTAATCCCTACAACCTAGTTCCCACATATAACCTATCCAAGTCAAATATCAAAGACTGTTCAGTAACTCACCAATACACCGTTAACTTTGCTAACATTCGCAACGTGTTATACTTCAATATACATCAGTTGGTCAGGTACAGTCAAGCCTGCTTTTTTAGACCAGAAACCAATAAACTAAGTCGAGAAGAACCACACGGTTATCCAGCCCAAAAATTTAAGCAATTGCGTGAATAGAATTGGTAAATCCAGATTTTCCAGATATGTTTCCTTTTTTTTGGATTTTTGGGTGACCAAATCCCTGGCCCATTCACTCCACAACGTCAATGACTGATACAACTCCCAGTACAGCTGCCAATTCATTAAAAATTCTGGCTACAACATACTACTACTCTCTTCTGACTGTGATATTACTCTACTCTCTTCTCACTGTGATATTACTCTACGTTACTCCGACTAATATTACTCTACTTTCCTCCGACTAATAACACTCTACTATTCTCTACTCCTCAATGAGAAGAGTCAAATAGTACTAAATACTTATGAATAGGAATAATAAAGAAGATATTACACTAGTGAACAATTCAACAGTACTCACAACTCACTTTGCCAAGTCTTCTTTCAACTAAGCTTGGTTTACTTATCCAATTGACCGGAAGAGACAGTGATACATCAGTGCTATATATATACTGTCCTATACTGTCCTGTACCGAGTATGATGTACAACACAATAGTATAGTACAGTTACCTAGCAATACTGTTGTATTGTGAGCTTCATGATACGTATTAGTGGGACCATGATTATCCATAGATTATTAAATACATAGAAGACATCAGAAACAATGATAGGTCCCAGATCCTTGGCTTAGATCTTGGGCTTGGGCCGGTCGTACCAGTACGCATTAGCCTCATCACCAGCCTTGACGAAATTGAACATCTCCTCTACCATTTGTTGCGGCAGGTCCTTGAACCTGATCTCTGGGAACTTGTGCCTGTTCTCTTCGAGATAAGCAGCCCTTTTTCCTGTATAATTCATGATCAAGTCCACGGTGCCCTTGACATTCTGCGTGTGGGCCATGTGGTCACCCTCCAATTCAATATGCTCGAATAATTGGGGTGGAATTTGCTTCTGCATAAACCCCAACGAGCCCGGGAGGTTCCACTGGGCTTCCGTGCCAATCACAGCAAGGTACGGTACTTGCAAATGTGCCATGACCGACATTCCGTACCGGAGGAAAAAGACCGCTCCTAGATACACCGACATCTGCGCCCTATTGGTGGACTTGGTCTTGTACCTTCCATTGTCACTGTAGACCTCGTCAGCCATGAACGCATCCAAAACCCGTGGATCAAGTGTCTTATAGAAACTATCTTTCTTGAAGTACTGATCCACCTCTTTCTTAGAACCAAAGTCATCAAGAAGAATGCGCTCCAACTTACGAACTTTCAGCAAGAAGAAATCCTTGATCTCTGGGTCAAAGTAGATCACCGGCTCCACGGCAATACACGAGTCGAAAAGCGAAGGCTCCAAAGCTGCTGCATACGTCACGTGGTACCCACCCATGGAGTGGCCTACCAAGATATTCCGGGTGTAAGCATTGGGTGAAAAGTCGCCCGTGGTGAGGGCCTCATTTTTGACCACCTCGATCAAGTCTTTGGCCCCGTCTCTCCAATCGTAAGCCCATGAAAGTTTGCCTTTATTCAATAGTCCAGAGTCACCATGTCCTGCTGCATCCACGGAAACCACCGAGCCGATTTTCCACGACTCGGATTCGCTTCTTTTGAAGAGCTCCTCAATGTGCACTCGCCAAATACTCTTATTCATGCCTGTGCCATGGGCAAAGATGAAGTTGAACTTGGTTGTTTGGGGAGGAACGGACTTTTCGTTGGTGAACTTCAAGTACGCAATGTCAAGCCGGTCTGAAGGCGAAACTGTGGACCCAGTGCCTCTGGGCCAAGCAGCACGAGTCACTTTATTCTCCACCAACATTCCGTCTGGAAAAATAAAGTATCGTAAAGAGCTTTTGAAGGTAGTTCTTCACAACTGACAATGTAGACAATTGACAATATATGCAATGGCTAGTGTGGACTCTGTGGATCTGAATCTGTCTTACCTGTCTTACCTGTCCGATCTATCCAGCTTATCGGTCGGTATAGCGTGTGCAATTGGTCTTTGTCCAGCGTTTGTCCGGTCTGTCTAGTCTGTCGTTTCTGTTTTTTGTCCTTTATGTATTTTGTCCTTTTCTGCCTTTCCTATTATTGGACTGAACCCTATCAATTTATATATTCACGTATACTGCACGGACTGGCTTATATAGAAGTGAGAGCGCGAAACGAAAACAATGTGGGGAAACGGCCGTCGCGGGCCTGCACCTCAAGACACTTGCCTCGGTTGGGTCTCCACAACTGCTGCACCCAGATTTAGGGGAAGCACGAGCTTGGCCGAATATTAGGGGGGGCTTTTGTGTCTTGGTGCAGTTACGAGCCCTGTCAGAGAAAACAACCTGATTGGCTGGTGGGTAAAAAATTCGCTATGAATCTTGTGCTTCTGTGTGCTTTGGTAGAGGGTTTGTTCTGGTAGAGGGTGTTCTCAGACGTTATGACGTCGTAAAAGGGCCATTTCAAATGGAATTTGGACGCAGGAAAAGGGGTCTCCATCCGGGTTCTCTGTGCCACGCTTTGATCCATAGAAAAAGTCCTTTAAAACCTTCAAATTCTCCAGAACACCGTCTCTCATGAATTGAGCCAAAAGTTTGTTTTTTTGGTGTCACTAGATTGCAAAATATGCTCAGTGTGAGACTCACTCTCGCTTGAGTCGCATCTCTTCTTACCGCGCCTGAAAAACTTAGACCACGGCATCAGACGAGCTCATCACATAATTTCCACCCCCCTCTATTTCAAGCACGGGAAATTCATCATATCCGGGGTTTTGACTGAACTGAAACCTAATAGATCCAATCCTGCATTCAGTCCGGCTCTATCTAATCTGCCAGTCCTGCCCAATCTGCTAGTTCCTCCACTTCTCTTGTCCTGCTCTGTCTAATCAGCCACATCTATCTATCACATGTGCAAACCACAATTGCTAAGGACCGTGCTGCAGGTCAGGCAATGGAGACACCAGTTGCTTTTAAACAACAAGAGCGTAGGTTTTGTCCCCACCATGGGTGCCCTACATGCCGGCCATTGTCATTTGATCAACACCAGTATGCAAGAAAACGACCATACCATGGTGTCCATCTTCGTCAATCCATCGCAATTTGCTCCCCACGAAGATTTGGACTCTTATCCAAGAACCTTGGAGACAGATTTGCAGGTATTGGAAACGTCGTTTGGCGAGAAAAAAGTGGATGCCGTGTTCCTCCCGAAAGTGACCGAGTTGTACCCTTCAGGTATCGTTCTAGACGTACAACTGCAGAGAGGAGCCTTTGTGACTGTTCATGGAAGTTCCGAACAGCTTGAAGGAGCCCGGAGACCCGGTTTTTTCAGGGGCGTGGCCACGGTGGTCACCAAGTTGTTGAATATCGTGACCCCAGACAATGTGTACTTTGGGCAGAAAGATGCTCAGCAGTGCGTAGTGATCAAGAACTTGGTCAAGGACTTGATGATCAACACCAATGTACGGGTCTTGGACACTTTCCGTGAACCCAATGGCTTGGCCTTGCTGTCTCGTAATGCATACTTGTCCAACGAAACAAAAGAAGAAAGCAGCTTGATCTTCCGGGGCTTGAGTGCAGGAAAGGCCAAGTTCCAAGAACTCAGAAAGTCTGAATCACCCATTTCTTCGGCCCACATTCTTGCGGCCATCAATGAGGTGTATTCTTCTGCTCCCAGCACCTGGAAATTGGAATATTTGGCTGTTTCCCACCCGGAAACCCTTGAGGACTTGGAAACCGTGTCACCTGAGATTGGAGCCACCATCTCTGTGGCCTTCACGGTGCCCAAGGTTGATGGAGGGAATTCCAGACTCATCGATAACATTCAACTTCTTTAATAGTCTTGTATATAGAAAGAAATCGAAGTTATTGGAGTAATGTCGCTGCAGTGTTCCCAGTAATGAATGACTTCAAAGCTAGAATTTGCGCGGCTTGAACCTTGGGGTCTTGTTCTGAACAGACGTCTTTGGGTTCTCCGAATGAGTTTCCTGTTTGGGCTCCATGGACCGCTCCAAATCACTGGCATCCACAATCTTAAGTCCTCTCTCCACCTCCAACTCCTTCCGTACCCGTGCACTCACCCCATAGAAGATGTAGCCATATTCCAAGAGCCACTCCGGCTCCACGGCAGTCACACACTGCATGTACTCTTTTTTGGTCAACACAAGCTCATCATACACCACATACAGAGGGCTTAAGCTGGCACTGCCCACCAATGCCGACGTGGGGTGGAGGTACATGGACATGGCCGGTTGTCTCATATTGGAGTATTCGGCCCTGCCTCCTCCACCTCCTCCCATCTTCACCAACGTGGCCAGCTGGTGGTAGTATGCAGCACAGATACACCTGCGGATATCCACATCGGACTTGGCCTTGACGATGGGGTAGTTTGCTTTCTTCATGATGAGCATAAGCTGGTTGCGCACCTCTTTGGCCCTCAATAGCGACTTGTGCTGGAGGAAGTTGCGGCTGCTCCAAGCGGCCAATTTAGCCAGGTTCTTGCCCAGACTTTGGTTCTTGGCCTGGTTCTTAGCCCGTTGCTCCCATTGCGTGTACACATTAAGCAAGGTGAGGTGATCCAGGTCGGCCACAAGGAACTTCTCTCTCATGGCATCAGCTTCATCCGCTCGTTCTTTGGGCCGGACAAACACACTGGGCACAGAGAGCATCGATACGATCGTAAGGATTTCGAGCGAACACGAAAACCTTTGTTGGCACGATAAGATGATTACCTTGGCGAGCGTGGGCTCCATGGGAAACGAGCTCATTTGCTTGCCCAAGTCCGTCAAATCTCCATCTTTAGTAAGTGCTCCCATGGCCCACAACTCGTATAGAGAGCAGCTGAGTAGATCCAGAGGCGGAGCATCTAGAAAGGGAAAACTCAAGATATCGTTGACCTTGAGGCTTTTGAGAAGAAGCATCACCGACGAGAGGTTAGTTCTTTGGATCTCAGGGATCGGTTGGGCGTAGATATGCTCTGCGCTGGCTGCACCTTCGGTGTATAAACGGTAAGCCGAACCAGGGCCCGTTCTTCCTGCTCTTCCGCTTCTTTGCTGGGCATTGGCCTGTGAAACAGGAACCACTTGTAAAGCGTCCATGCCCAACTTGGGGTTAAAGAGTTTCATCTTCATTAACCCACAGTCCACCACATACTTGATTCCGTCCACAGTCAAGGAAGTTTCTGCAATGTTGGTAGCCACAATTACCTTTCTCCTCTCGTGGCTCTGCTTGGTGAAGATCTTCTTCTGGAGGTCTGCAGGAAGCGTGGAGTATATGGGGTACACGTCCAACGGCGGAGGGTTCTCCAAAAGAGCCAATTTTTCCTGGATAAGTTCACACGTGGTCTCGATATCCTCCTGGCCTGTCATGAACACCAACACATCTCCATCGCCCTTTTTGTTGGCTAGATGAATGGTTACCACTTGCTTAACTGCAGTCTCCACATAGTCCATGCACCCTGACTTGGCGTAAAACACGTCCACGGGGAAAGTCCGACCCGGAATAAAGTATTTGGGGGCATTTCCAAAGAATCTGACGAACCGGTCGGAATTCATCGTGGCACTAGTGACAATGAGCTTTAGGTCTCGCCGACGCCGAAGAAGTGTCCGGAAAAGACCCAAAAGAACATCTGTGTTTAAAGACCGCTCATGGGCTTCGTCCATAATTACACACGAATAATGCTCCAAATCTGGGTCCTCAAGCATTTCTCGTAGTAAGATACCCTCGGTCATGAACTTGATGCGGGTTTTGCGCTGGGACGTTTTATCTTCAAACCGGATGGTGTATCCGACATCTTCGCCCAATTTGCAGCCAACTTCCTCCGAGACTCTCTTGGCTACCGACATTGCAGCCACACGCCTGGGCTGGGTGCAGGCCACCATGAGCCTAGACCCGTCTTTTTCCAAGTTTTGGGTCATACCTTCTTCGTATAGAAACTGGGCAATCTGGGTTGTTTTTCCTGACCCTGTTTCACCCACAATTACCACTATTTGGTTATCATTGATCATCTGAAGAATCTCAGTTCGGGCCTTGTATGCAGGTAACGTTTTTCTCTGTTGCTGGATCTCTTCAAACGAGTAATCTTGAGAGTCCTCTTTGGACTTTTCTTTGGCCCCATTACCTGTATCTTTGCCCTCAGCCTCTTCCTTGGTTTGTAGTGGGTTTTTGGACTCGTAGACCCGCTCCTTGGCCTGCTGTGCCCGTTCCTTCTTTTCCTTCCGGTCCTTCACGATAAAACTCCCATTCCGAGCCATCTTGGCCAACTCCGACTCCGGGTCCTTGATAGGGTCGATTGTGGAGGTTACTTTCCGTGCATTGGCGTCGAACTGGAGCGTGAGGTGATGCTCGGAGCCCTTTAAGAAGGTGGGCACGATGAAATGGGGAATAATGGGTATATAAGCCTGGGCCTGGCTCTCGGAATGATCAAAATCAATGTAGTTTCCATTCCGGTCGAAACCTCCACCATTTCCATGCTGTCTGACTTGTTTCTTGGCCCTAGGCTTGTAGTCGTTTTCTAGGTCCAAATACTGCTCCACATCTGCCGTGGGATTGTCTTCTAGATTATACCATTCACGGTCATTTTCAAGATCTGCTTCGGGATCTGAACTCACTGACTCCGTCTCGGAGATATTGGGGGTCTCCACCTCCGGTATGTCTTGAGACGTCTCTGAGACCATTTGCTCCCCCAGTACCGGGACACCAGAGCTAGGAATCTCTGAGTTCAATGATGAACTTGACATTTTTGTATTTTCTGCATTCGAATCTGAATTTAGCCCCTTTTTCTCGAAGCCAAAATCGTCGTTTTCGGGCCCTGGCCCTATGTCTTCCTTCAACCGGCGAGCATCGGCCTTTTTTATCTTCTTGAAGGTAATTTTTTTTGCCGGTTTCGGCCGCGTCTCCGTGTCTAGGTCCTCTAGAATCGGCACGTCTTCCAGGAGGTCGTCGTAGTCCATAGCAAGTTTCTTGCGCTTTTCCTTTATTGGATCTCTAGTAGTGCTCTTTAAGCCCGCCCCATTCGAGGATTTGGGCCGATTTTTCTCGGAAAAAAGCAACGCCTTGGGTTTTCCGCCCTCGGAATCCATTTCCTTCTCCAACTCGCCGATATTGTCGTTAATAAACACATAAAGAGACCTAGAGAGCGACTCGGGGAAGCCTAATGCCTTGGTGGCTGCACAGAAGGCGTCTTTGGAGAAGTTCTGCTTGTAGAATTGCACGGTTACATGCAGGAGGTTGTCCAGTACATCCCTATTGAGCCCACTGGAAAGCTCGGCACTAAGTCTGCGTAGAGCCATTTGGTGTATATGCTTATAGATGGAGTACTGCTTGGATGAAGCGGTGTGTGCAGTGCCTGGCCATCTCGTCGCGCTCCTCCAAATCTGGGGTCCCGTCAGAGCCCAACCAGAGCCACGAGGAAGACTCTTTCAGAAAGAACTAGACTTAAGCGTCTTTGAAACATATCTGAAACATATCTGAAACGTCTTTGAAACTCCTGAAACTCCTGAAACTCCTGAAACTCCTGAAACATATCTGAAACATATCTGAAACATATCTGAAACACCTGAAACACCCAAACTATAGACTCACCTGGAGCAACTGGAGAGTACTGGAAGACTACAGAAAAATTCCTACAAAGCACTTGAACATCTGAAACACTTAAATTAGAATAACTCATTTGGAAGTACCTGAAACACTCGTGAAACACTCTTGAACACACGTGTCACTCCAAAAACAGAAACACACCATACCTAAATCAACCTACAAACTGGAATCAAACAGACTACACACTAACTAGCAATGTCACTTGCTCTAAGACGAAGCTTATACTTTAAGTATGCCTTGACGGCCGTGTACAGGATGTCTCCGGTGCCCACCAGTGCACGAGAAGTGGAGTACATTCACCAGAGCTTCAGGAAGGTGGCACCCATAGAGTACTTCCTCATTGAGCCGGCCTCGGCATCGGAACAGAATTGTTATCGGCAGAAACTCACGGTGGTGTTTAATTCATGGGACCATGGCTCGCTACTCGATCAGCACCAGCCAATTGGAGAGGCTCATTTAGCTGGACAATTGAATGGTCAGTTGGCTAGTCACTTGGACCAACGTCAGCAAGAGCTACGGGCCTTTCTACTATCGGTGTGTGGGCTTCCTCGATACTCGTACATTGAAGACGACGAAATGTATATGGCGGGCAAGACGGAGATCCGCTTCAAACACACTCTAGCCAAGGATTATGCTGGCACGTATACCATCACCCCGTCCACTGAAGCCAACCCGTTTTTCACCGTGAAGAGCGAACAAGCTGTTGGTGAAATCGTTCCTCTTTTCCGGCAGAACTTCCAAAAAATCCATAAGTTGGTGCCAATGTCTGTGAGACCGGGTGTTCCAAGACACCTCAAGCCAAGCCACTCGCCTGACGTCGATGTGAATGTGAACCCAAATTCAGTCCTCTCTTTGTCTGCTATTGGCGACTTAGACCGAGACTTGAGCAATGACTTGGGTTTCACGGAGCCACCAAAGGCCTCTAAGAATTTTAACGGCTTCCACATATAGTCAACTTACTTTTAAATCTCCCTCTATAACTTAATTCTAACTCTCCTTCTCCACAATGGCCAAGTCTTGTTGCACCACATCGTTGAGATAACTGAGCCCCACCTGCTGTTTGTAGAGAATCTTCGTCAAGCTCTGGATGATGTGGTCGGTTTGGTTGGTGGGGTCCTGCAGGTTGTCCGGGTCGTCACTGGTGATGTTACTCAAGCCACCATTCATCTTGTTGATGGACGTTTCAAGGTGAGACGACAAGTCCTCGCTTCTCTCCTTCAAAATGGCAAGGCGGGCGAAAAGATCGCTCAAATTGCCCCCTGGGCCACTGGGGTCGCTCAACTTCGCATTCAACGTTTGGAACTGCTTCGACATCTCCTCTTCTTCTGGCAACAATGGGTAGCCCTTGAGCTTCAAGACGGCCAAGGTGGTGGCCACGTTCAAAAGACGCTTGGAGAGCTTATTGTGGCGCACCTTGGCCTTCATCATACGCGTGGTAGTGTCCAAGTCCCGTTGGGAGGATAATTGGATCAGCTTCTCGTGGATGTTGTTGAGAAGCACTCGTGACTTGGCCACCTGTTCTAATTGCACCTCCACTCTCTGGGCCACTTCCGTGAACAGGGTGACTTTTACAGGGTAGTGGTAAGGAGACGGCCTGGCAGCCATGGCTTTTTCCCAATCTTCCGGAGATTCATTTTGAGGCCGGGGCTGTTGTAAGAGGTAATTGATTTCCTGTTCGCTGAACTTATTGAACACGTGAGACGTCAATGCAGACTTTGGCGAGTTGGGGTTCCACTGGTCCTTCAACTTGGCCAACTGGTCATTAATGGTGGGAGTATACTTGGTGGTGTTCTGTGCAGACTGCACACTGGCCGTGATTTTGTCATGCAAGGAAGACGTGCCGTTTTGGGCCGTGTTTTGTTGGGTGTTGGACCAGCCAAAGGACGGTTGGGCTGAGTTGGTCTGTATTGCGGGATTCTGATTGGACGAAGATCCATTGAGTTGGTTCTGGTTCTGATTTTGGTTTTGAGTGCTTCCAAAAAGACCTGACCCTGTAGAATTGGCATTGTTGCCGAACAATCCACCGCTTTGGGTGGACTGTGTATTGTTGCTTCCAAAGAGACCTCCAGAGGGAGCAGCAGGTTTGGATAAAAGGCCCCCAGAAGTGTTGTTTTGCGTCGTAGATGACCCGAAAAGTCCCCCGGTAGCCGGTTGGCTCTGCTGCAGGTTGGAGCCTCCAAAAAGTCCACCTGAGGGTTGCTGCGTAGAGTTTGTAGACCCAAAGAGTCCTCCTGTTGGAGCTTTAGGTGCCGATGACCCGAAAAGTCCGCCTGTGGAAGGCTGGGCGTTGGAATTGGATGCTCCAAAAAGTCCTCCCGATGGTGCTTGAGTGGAAGACGTGTTGCTTTGTCCGAAGAGACCCCCAGATGCAGGCTGTGTAGTAGTGTTGTTGTTGTTCTGTCCAAAGAGTCCGCCACCTGAAGACGTGTTTCCAAAAGAGGACGTGGTGTTTGGTTTGCCAAAGAGAGATCCGTTGGTGGATGTGTTTTGGTTGGCATTGTTGCCGAAAAGAGACGAGCCCGTGCCATTTGTAGGCTGGGTGCTGCCAAAAAGCCCAGACAGTGTGTTTCCAGATCCAGTATTGCCGAATCCGGTATTTGCGGTCGTACTACTTCCAAATCCAGTATTGCCAGAGTTGGTAGCTCCGAATCCGGTGTTTCCCGTGTTTCCCGTAGTAGTATTACCAAATGCAGTATTTCCAGTCGTATTAGAAGCGGCTCCGAACCCGGTAGTATTGCCGAACCCAGAGGAAGCTGGTTTGGCGGTAGAATTGGTGCCGAAAGCAAAACTCGTGCCCGAAGCTCCATTTGCAGTATTGGAGGTGGAGCCCGAGCCAAATTGAAATCCTGCAGGCTTTGAAGACTGGGAATTCCCGAACATTCCCGATCCGGAGGCTGTATTAGACGCTCCAAACATATTCACGAGAGGAGTACACTATGTGTGGAGCGATGTTTTTTGCGCGGTGGATTAAACCTTTGATGGGTCGGTGCGCGCACGACCAGATCTAGAAATAGAGATTGTACTGGTTGATCAAGGTTATAATGTTGTAATGGTGTTGTAATGTAATTTTGTGTTGTTTATATCTTCGTGTTTCGATTTCTAGTGCATTCTGTATTGGTTTTTGGGAAGTGTTGCTGGAGGAATGGTGTCGATGTCTCCTGTGTGCTACATGTTGCTCGTATGGTCTTGATGTTATTGGAGCGTTACTATGAGATGTACCACTAGGGCATAGATGCAGAGGCAGAACAATGGATTCTAAAAGAGCAAAGAGCCATTATTTTTGTTCGGCGGAGCTCTTTTCAAGAAACTCCTTGGCGGCGGTCTTGTCGTACCCAGTACCGGAGTAGATACGGCTAGAGGCCGAGTGGATCTGGTTTTCCACGCCCGGGATCTTCTTCTCCACCTTCATGTTGTCAAATACACACTTGTTGAAAATCTTCTCCGTGGCCCTGCAGCTGCCCAACCTCTGGTTCTCCTGCTCAAGACACTCGTAATGCAACTTGAACTCGTCGAAACAGTACTTGTTGATATCCTTCAACACGGAAATGGCACACCGCGTGACCCTGCGTCCTTCTTTCAAGCACTCAATGGTACCTCCATTGTGCTCGTCTTTACACAACATAAAGTCATCGTTATAAGGTTTGCAGATGGACCCAATGAAGTATGATGCACTTAAGAGAGGTGCGGAAGTGGCACCCACCTCCTCGACCTCTGGGATGTCCTTGGGTAATTCGTTTTTGTCGACATTGTCCCAGTTTTGCTTGCCCAAGAGAAACTTGCCAAGGCCCATATTTGGAGGTTTTAGTGGGGGGTTGGAGGTACTATGGCTATAGGTAAGCGTGCTGGGTGAAGCAGTGGGTTCTGGTGACTTTTTCCGCACGGTCGTGCGCGGGCCACCTCTGAGTAGCAGCCTAAGGGCCTTTTGTCGCGGTTTGGTTGGTGCCTGATAATACGCGCGTACGCGTAAACATCATCCCATCTGGGGCCTGTCCTGCCACCCACAACCAACTCCAAGCATTCTTAAATCACTGACCTTTTTTGATTACTGGCATTTCTGGTCGTTGGCCTTTTACTGGACTGTTTTTCCACGCGTAAGGCACTTGATGGCATCCGAAGTGTGCCCCGTGACCCGGTACACATGGAGAATGTCGAGTATAAGGCTGTTGTAGGTGGCCGGAGCCTTTTTGGCCAACACTAGGAGCTCGTCCAAGTACAGTTTGAACTCGTGCTTAAGGGAGAAGATCTTGGGCTCAAGGATTTTTTCAAATAATGGACACGTGTGTGTTTCAGACACTTGTCCAAGTGCTCCGTCTTTTCCCTCGATCTGTTGTTCAGTTTTTGGTTGATCAGACTTAGACCCCTGGACCTGAGTGATCACAGAGTGGATTTTCGTAATAGACAAGTATAAAGTAGCCAAGGAACCGAGTTTTTCCGAAAGATGGACCGGGTCGGAGTCCGTTACATCAAGCCCTAGAAGCGTCTCAAAGCTGGCAGCCTGGTCGCCCAACAAGATAATCAACTTGGCCTTATTTTTAAGAAGATTGAGTCTTTTTTTATGCTGGATCACCGCATCGGCCAACAGCGACGAATCCTGAAGATTTTGGAGAGACGAGGCCAACACCGAGTTGAACTTGCCAATATCTAGGGCAATCAAATTGATAAGGCCCAAACAGTCACTGATTGACTGGCCCAACTGGATGAAATTCGTGTATTCATCGTTCACCAACGCAAGGAGGTCCAGATTCAAAGACCTGGAGAGATTGGTGAGGTCCGAGAGAAGGAGATCCGAGGACGTGTAGCGGTGGTTCTTGGAGAGGAACGCATCCGGGTCAAAGTGCAGGATATCGGAGAAGTCGTCCCGGGTGATATTGATGGGGAAGGGGAACGCCTCGCCGGAGGCACTGATCTCTTGGACTTGCATTGAAGTTAACTGCTACTAACAGTGTAACAGTTTATTGGTGGTTATAGTAGGAACTAGTAGGTAACGTAGATTGAGCGAGTGGACTCGCTGAGGCCGCGCACTATACGCACTCAGTCTCAGTGCACATTTAGTAACACTCACTGTCTGTCTCTGTCTCTCTGTCTCTGTCTCTCTGTCTCTGTCTCAGTGCAGACATAAGAGCACTCACTCACTCACTCACTCACTTTTTCACTGACTCACTCACTCACTCATTCAATGTAGGACACAGTAGCGAATAAGCTTTTTGTTTCAGAAGTACCAAAAATGACCAATGCCCCAATGCCCAATATCCCAGAGCCCAATTAATCCTTATTTAGTTTCCGAGTAGTCCCTCTTTTTTAAAAAAAAAAGAATAGGCTCCCACTTTCAGAATCAACTTCTACCAGTGTCTGTGCAGTTCCCCCATATTCTGCCCAGTGTGCTAATTTAACTACTGGCACAGTAAAGCTCAGTGGGAGCAGCACTAGACCAGCGCACGTCAGGCCAAGTCCGGCCACATCGAAGAGGAAGAAAGCAGCTGTACAATGGTAGGGAAATTTTCACCGGAGTTTAGCTTTTGCTTAATACACTCTCTCTGCCCCAAAAGTGTATAAAACAATGTATTGTGGACGGCTGAAGTGGCTTCTCAAAATGGCACAATCGGGTCCCGAAAAAAAAAAAAAGCGCGGGGCCGGAAACCCGTGAACCAGGCCCCAATTTTGAACGAGCGACTCCAAAATACAATCTCTCAAACCCAAGATTGTTTCATGCATGTTTAATACGACATTCTTGCAAGGCTCCCTCAAAAGATCTTTTTGGATATGGGGTCCTTATTGTCCTGATTAACTTACGCCTTCAAGCAGACTCAATAATGAATTTTCCACACAGCTAGTACAAGGGAGCATAAGGCAATAAAGCCGCAGTCCGGCGCAGTATGAAAGGGAACAGTGGGCTATGAGTCATGAAAATGCAGCTATGGAGAGAGGTGGCTTCATATCAGGCAATCTCAGGAGAGGCTGACTAGGCCAGCTGTAAATGTCTCAGACTTATTTTTATTGCAACTTTTCTGACGTCCCCTTTTTTTTCTTTTTCCGTTGGTGACATTAGATCGTCTTGGCATGTGGCCAGTTGAGCAGAAACAGTTACTGCATGGCGCGCGTAAATGTTGAAAATTGCAGGATCTTGCGGCACTCGCTAGGAACATTGTGCATGAATTATAAGCCAGCCTGCATGAAGATCCTGGCGTGACCATTTTGCAGATCCTTTTGGACAACTTCTGGGCCCACAAACAAACAGCATGAATGCCGTCTGGGGTGCTCCCCCTACAAACCCCGATTTTTCTTGCCTGGTGCACCCGCTCCGAGAAGCCTTTTCCTTGGCTCTAAAGCCCCCATTGCGTTCTCTCCGAAGGCATGCAAAAGCCTCTTTCTTTTCTATGCAGCCCAGGTTCTTTAGAGTATTCCACTCCAACCAGCTCCCATGCTGTGTGTAGGAGGCTAGAGTCTGCCCGTCCAAGCGCAGCACGGCTCATGCATCTGGCCATCTCTAGCCTCACCAATCCCTCACTAGCTACACGACACTCGCGGATCTACACAACATCTGCTTTGACGCACAGCCTCTGTGGAACGCGTATCTGCGAAGAAGCTCTAACAAACAAAAAATCGAGAAACTTTTTTTTCGGTCGCAGCGAAACGTCGATGCACATCCCCAGCCTCCCGTCTGAGCCTGAGCTTCGTCTAGGGCATGTGGCTGAAAAGCCTAAATGGCTTGTATTCAACGTAGCCGCACATGCAAGGTCCGATAGGGGTCAATGTTGGAAAGTCCTCATGAGCATATTTTCGACTGGCCTGAGTATCATGCAGCATGCTTACCCGAGCAGATAGCGAGGCTACTTGCAGGAGCGCTTGGAGACCTGAGACAATCAACTGGTGATCAGAAATTCGGAGCGAGCCTGTCACAATCTACTGCAACATCACCTGTCCACCCTACCCCACTGCTATGAACACCCTCCACCTCCACACTGTAACCTGTGTGCCCCACGGAATTCCGTAGATCAGGCCTTCATCCATTTGGACATAACCACAAATAAAGAAAAAAATGCCACTCAGCCCAAAATAGAACCAAGCCTCCCAAATCCTTGTGTCTGCACCAAAAAAGACGCTGTAGGCAGAGAATGGCGGACAATGGCCATGGTGGCAGATTTCAATAAGTCCAGCGTGGTCAAAACAATAGCAATTCAAAGCCCCATACAATCTGCGTTTTTTTTTTGTTTTCGAAATTAGCCGTACTCCAGGTTTTGGTGGGTTTGGTGTGTAGTTTTTTTTGTATTGCACTACTTCACGTGTACGAGCAGTCCTCGTAGCAGGCCTACAAAAAAAGCGTGCCAGGCTTGGGGAGGTTGAGATGTCGCGATGAAACGAAAGCGTAGCCAAGGTCGCACATCCACCGCTTAAAACGTTAACGGAAAGGCGCATCGTGAAAACTACCCAACGTCCAAAAGCCCGGATGAATGCAAGGCTCAAAGCCCCCGGAATAGGCAATTGGGCTTTGACAGGGTCTATACAAAGTCCCAAGCAGATCGCAGATTCAAGCATCTCACCTAATTAAGAAAACATAGCAATTGTTGTAGGGCTTTTTGCCCAGGCTTGTGTTCCTGACAATAAGCATAGTAGAAAGCTAAATAATCACAGCCGCGTTGGAGACAAATCGGGTAATGAACCTAAAACCTTACTCGGCGCACCCGGATTTTTTTTTAACTGCATACGGGTGCAAAGCTGAGGGGGCCCAGAAAATACTGGAGGATCCAGATCAGTGTACTCCTGGCTTGGATACGCGGGGCCCAGCAGTGCATGCACATCGCAACGCCGTGCTGCCGCACACCCCCCTCCTCACGCACCAAAGACGTTTGCGCGCATGCACTCTCAGCCTTTCGTCAGCTTTGCTAACTGAGCGCTACCTACACCATTCTGGGCCGGCGCCTGTATACGGATTGCATGCCCCATTTGTATTCGAGAAGAACTAAACTGACCGTTCTTCTCATCTGCTGATTCAAACATTTCCCTGGCTTTCCTGGGTATAGGAGCCCCATCATAATGCGCAACTACGAACACGCCATATGGGCAACTTCAACACCGCACATCTGGGGAGGGCCTGGTTGCTAGGAACCACCTACCTCCTCCCAGAGATTTTCAAAACCTGAAACACACACTCCCTCCTCCCCTCCCCCTCTCGTCTTTCTCCATGGGACGATCCTCTTCCCCCTGGGCCACCATGGGCGCAGCCCCATAGCCAGGTGCAGCCCAGCTACCAAAGCAGTCTCTAAGGCAGTGCCGCTCCAGGCAGGCCCGCTGCAAAATGCCGTGCCACATCCAAGTCTAGTTTTGATGTGAGAAGGTGCATAAAGGCAACAATGAGCTTAGACTCGCATGCGAAGGCGCGTCATGCGCGCGCACGTCGTGTATTCAAGCCGTGAAAGTAGAAAATACTCTGGCCACTGGCTTCATTCTTCTTTCGAATTTGGTTCCCGGAGCGGCTGTAAATTTACATATAATGCCCCATGGTTCCTTTCATTCTGTGATTGTTCTTTTTGTTTGAATATACTTTTGTTGTCTTTATATTCGGGCCGACGTGATCTTCTTACAATTAGTCTCCCGCTCCGCTTCCATTATTCTTTCACTGTGGCCCACTATCTCACCTCCTTTTGACAACTTAAAAGCTTTTATTCAATAAAGACTAGACTCCAAACCTTGTTATTATTTTCGAATGATTTATGAGCCCCGAGACCCAGCCTCGGATACCACTCATCCCAAGCAATCTGCTACTGCAACTGCTACCTACGGTTTCAACCCGTACCCGCAGCCCAAAACCTTTATGGAGATGACTAACCAGTATTCCAGTGAATACGCCACCGCCATGGGACAGGGTTATGACCAGCCTCACTATTTCTCGTCGAACTTCTCTGCTCCCAACATGAGCCTTTCTGAGGAGAGCTATATGTCTCAGAACGCCAATACCAACATGGAGAACGCTGATTACACTTATGAGAAGAAGGAACCTAAGTGTATCTGTAAGCAGACTCACAATCGCATTCCCCGTCCGCGTAATGCCTTCATCCTCTTTCGCCAGAGGTACCACCGCTCAGTCTTTGACGAGTCCACGGAGAGCAAAACAAACCCACAGGTGTCACAGGAATTGGGCCGTCGGTGGAGAGCCCTTTCGGTGAAGGAAAGAGACCACTGGAACAACTTGGCCGAGGAGGAGCGCCAGGAGCACGCCAAAAAGTACCCCAACTACCGGTATACGCCCCGAAGAAAGGGCAAGTACAAGCACTGTCAGGTGTGCTACGGTAAGAAGGATAGCCGTGGCACCACCCGGCAGGTTAAACGCATGAGCCCCGAAAAACCCGTTGCTCAAGCCCACCAGACAACGCTCACGGCCAAAGCATCAGTGTCCCAACTCTCGCTGTATCACTACCAGTACCAGCCCCCACAGCCTGAAAACACGGGGAAGCAGCAGCCGCAGGGCGACATGCAAACCGGTATGACGCAGCCATACCTAGCCGGGCTCCAGGCGCAGCCTTCGCTCCAGCAAACCACGCAAAGCCGTCTCAGTTCGCGAGGCGGAACCTCGCATACGCCTCTAGACAATTTCCAGTACTTGACCTTTGCGCAGACCATGTATCCTCCTTTGAACCAATATGGCTATATGGATAATAACTACATGCTGGGCTCACACGCACCGAACGGTTCGGGGTTGCAGGCTGGTTCTGCTGTCTCTATGCACCCATCTCTGGTGAGCCGGCGCAGTTCAATCTTCGCGCGGGCTGGGAATACTATAGAGTATGAGAGTCTGCAGGTGAATGAGGTAAGAGGCCAGCCGGTGGGCGGAAATGCGGCCGTCACAGCCACCTCTAGTGATAGTTATCCTTTGCCCACGCTGATGCAACAGTACTTGGTGTCTTTTAATAAGACTGCTTTGAGGAAGGTGTCGTGAGTTCGTATGGGGTGAGTGTGTGCAGGAGTAAGTACACCACCAAATACAGACTCCACACATCAGTGCAGGAAAGGATAACGACTGCCCCCGGTCTAGTGCTATGGTCTTCTGCTCCAGTCTACAGACTGCAGGACAGGACTAGGTTCATTTTTGGTGGAGTTCTACAAAGGGCTTTGGACCGCAGCATATGGACTCTTTGAAAGGACAGTCAGATAAATAGGGATTCTGGGATAGGGCTTCTGAAATAGGTCAGAGGCACAAGATTTCTGAAGGACGAGATACAGAACGGCCTGGTCAAATGATCAGCATTATCTGGTCAAATAGTCAGAAGGCAGGCTTGCTCTGACTATGGATATAGGCATCTGAGCTTTTTGCTCAGAGCACCTTCGGTTAGTATGGCATATTATTAACAGCTAAAAATCAACCAATGTACCCAGCCTCTAAGTCTAAAGTCTACGAGCCAGTTTACCAAGCCTCTAAGTACGAGAGCCAGTGTACCAAGGCGGATTCTGCACTAAGAATTTCCCAAGCCTCTTTGCAAAATGCACCCAGGTCCCTGGAAAAACCGGGCTTAACCACTCTGGACCGCAGTATAGCGCTATGTAGACGTACGCCGCCGCCTCAGATGACACTTGACACATGATAATCAGTGCGACTTCCTGTAGAGGCGGCCCCACCTAGGGCAGCACATGCCCCTCTTGCACCAGGATCGTCACGGTCCGCTTTTTTTTGCGGTGGACTCTAAGTAAGTTTAGATAAGGCTAGGCCCCTAACCTGACGCCCGGTTATTTTCTAAATCATCGCACAGTGCAACTCCTAAAAAAATTAAAACTAAGAATTTTTTAATTTTAGTTGCATCAGCAGCCACAGGAGGTCTGTGGAGATTGGTTGCTACGACGAGTGACATGTTCAGAAGTTTGTTTGGTTCCACACATGTGCAGTCAGAAAGAAGAAAAAGGCCTTTTTTTTATTGACATGCCAAGACCTTAGTTTTAGGAGCGCTTTCCTGCTCGCTCAAGTTTACACGCTGTGCAGAAGAAAGAAGCATTTACGACGCGCACAGGCTGGCAGTTTAGAGAAGGTATAAACGGCTTACCGAACACCCTGAGCCTCAAGACAATCCGTGGTGGTGGCCAAAGCATACTCCGTACACCACGGAGCCATTGTTTCATCAAGACACGGGAAAGGGGTGACATTTATTTACGAGTGCTTTATAAAGTGCAATGGCATACCCTGAAGAGATACGTGCCTTTAGTGGTTTCAAAATGCTCACGTATGTTTCAGCCGTGCACATGTGCCTTAAGCACCCCATCATAACTGCATTAGAGTCAACGCCGGTTACCCGGCCTGGTTATGAAGAGAAATCTCTCCATCTTCAGCCTCGTCACGTGCGCCCCTACGTCCACTCCAACGGCCGTCCGTCCGTCCCCCGCCTCCTCCCCGCCCCCAGAAATTAGTATTTGGCTAATGAAATGCAGGATTTGGTGAAAATTTTTCACCCCCTATCCACTAAACCCTTAATCAACTGACAGTACAGAATCTTAACGGTAGACAGTGTCTTAATATGAATATTAGCAGTATTTATTAGTGATTACTATGGATTTCCAGGATCCCAAAATATCCATTGAGTTCGGAACATTCTTGAGTCTATTCCAGGGTTGTGTCCATTTCAGGGTTGTGTACATTCTAGAGTTGTGTACATTCTAGAGTTGTGTACATAAGTTTTTTTTCCATTTCTCACTAGTGATCCGAATTTCAGTCTAAATTTCAAAGCTCACACGACCTTTCACCGACCGCTCAACGACCGCTTAACGACCGCTCACGCTACTGCTCACACTGTTCATACTACTGCTCATACTGCTGCTCGCACCACCAATGCTCACACTAAAATTCTCACACTACTCACATTTCTCACCTCGTATTTCCTCTCCCAATTCCACACAATTAATTTACACCCTCATAGTGTACAGCTCACATTGTACGAATTCAAATCCACAAATATCTCCACATCTTACATATTACACTTTACATATTATATCCTTCATATTACTTATTATATCCTACATGTTTATATCCTACACATTATATCTCACATGTTTATATCCTACAAGTTTATATCCCACATATCATATCATACCATATCCTACATATCATATCATATCCTACATATCATATCATATCCTACATATCATATCATATCCCACATAATATCCTACACATAATATCCTACACATTATATCCTACATATTGTATCCCACATTGAAATTGACTTTCTGGGTGTACATTGTGGGAAGGTTATAAACGGAAATGGCCTCCAGCGTGTTGTGCTACTTTAGGAAGTGCGGTGCGACTGTGGCTTTAGACTTTGACTGGCTTTTGACTTTGGTTTGGCTTTTGCTTGGGTGCAACCCGCCGGGGCCTCGCGCATTGTTCCGTAATTTCTTACCCTACTCTTATACTTATCTCTCCCAAATCTCCCTTATCCCCTATTCGTCCCATTCGTAATCTCCCCTATCTTCATTGAGCTCTCTTTTTTTTGCTTCTCCTTCTCTATTCCCAATTCCATATTCATATTTGAATTCAGCTCCTCATAATTTCCTACTGACCATGTTCAATCACCATCTATCTTAACATACGAGAGACCTTTTTTTCTACTGTACTTCCCTACCAAACTCTACCACCCTACCAAACTCTATTACTATAATATACTCTACTCAATTACCTAGTCTACTCTACTATATATAATCTACTATACTACATGCGACAAAATTCTATTAGATAACTAATCCAATCTCTACAGAGGGAGACATACCAAGATGCCTCCCAAAACCAGACCCACCAAAACTACTCGTAGTCATGATAACAATCGCCACACCGTTCCCTCTACGACTCGTTCGGTGGACTCACCCCTGTGGTCTCTCTCGAAGCCACTGTCCACTCCTTCCGGGACTGCTCTCGCGGTCGTCACTCTGGATACGAGGGAGTCTTTATCGACCTTATCTTCGACAGAGTGGCATATCAAGCTTGGACACCCTAGCCTTCGTGCCTTTCAAGCACTCCAGGCTATATGGAACATACCAAAAACGATACAACATATTCCCTCTTCGGATTGTGAGGTTTGTGCCTTGTCTAAAAGCACTCAACGTCGTCTCAAAGAGAGCACAAGCGGAACTGACGTCACTAAACCATTTGAAATCTTGCATGTTGATTTAAGTGGTCCGTTTGATAATCCTCCGGCTTACGACCACTCACGATTCTTCCTTACAATTGTTGATCGTTTCTCAAACTCTACTCTAGTCTAGTCTAGTGTTCTTTACTCTACAGTCTACTCTACAGTCTACTATACTATAGTTATACTGCACTGCTATATACTATAATCTATACTATATCATGAAAAAGATACATTGAGACTACTTCCTTTGTATTCTTTATAACCACTGTTGCTTACGTAACTGCTCTGCAGTGAACCACTAAAAGATACGTCTTTACTTACGCTTCCTGGTGTATCATACTCTACTCCACTATACCACACTCCTCTCTACTCTGATATGCTCTCTACTCACTCTAGTCTACCAGCTATACAATACTCTACTCCACCCACTCTACTCTACTCCACCCACTCTACTCTACTATACTCTGCTCTAGGTGGTGCTGGTCTACTCTACCATGATTCACGGTACTCTATATAACCCACTCTGCTATGGTCTTCTTTCCAATTGTTTAGACTATACTACTTTTACTCTTACTCAATATAGAGCACTTACGACTTGCTACTCAACTCAACCATTGACCAAGTAGTTGTTATTTAGACTCAAGTACCATGCCCTAAGTCTACCTATCTACTCTCTACTTTACCTATCCACCTAACCATAATCTACTCTACCTACTCTACCATATCCCATCTACCATGTACTCTATACTCACTACTCTACCATACTCTACTATAGTTCCCTATTCTTCCTTATCACACCCCCGTATTTTCGCTACCATACTCCCCTCTTTTTTTCGCTACCATACTCGACTCTTTTTTCACTCATTATTCTCTACCCTCCTTTTTTCTCACTCACCACATTCACTAAACTCTTTTTTCGCTATACTTTTTTGCTATACTTTTTTCGCCATACTCTTTTTCTACACTTTCTCAACATTCTCCTTCTCACACTCTACTATACTCCACCAACCAATTGCATCCCCTATTTTTCTACCAAAACAAGACTCCGTTCCAGCAAAAAAATTTCTATATTATTATTCCTCGTCTAATCTAGTAATTCCCTTCGTCTAATCTAGTAATTCCCTTCGTCTAATCTAGTAATTCCCTCCGGATATTCTAATCCATTCTCAGTCTTATTCCTAATTCTTCGCATATACTTACCTTACTTATGACGAATTGTTAACAATTTACTTAACTCCACGGAAACCATAACCATACATTACTATTGTATTGCTATTCATTTACATTGTATGGCTATTCATTTACATTGAATAGCTACTCCTTTACATTGAAAAGCTACTCCTTTACATTGAAAAGCTACTCATCTACATTGTATGGCTATACATTTACATTGTTTACATTGAATAGCTACTCATTTACATTGTATGACTGCTCATTTACATTGTATGGCTATTGCATCAAATTGATCTACACGGATGGATTCCTCAATCTTGATTTACCTAATGCTTATCTATGCTGATGGCCCTTGGGCTCAAATGTCCTCGTCCATGCCGTCGAGCGTAATGGCCTCGCCGGGCTTGAAAGGCGGAAGCCCCAAGTACGGGCACCCGTCACACCGGAACGCGTCACCCAATGCACACGACCCACATCCCCCGGTCTTTCCCTCCACTGTGAAGTCGATTTCCGCCATATCTTCTTCGGAGAACTTGACGGCAGACTTCTTCAACCGTTCCTCGATTTTAATGGCCTCTAGCGTGGCCAGCTGCGCCATACTGCCCAAAAGCGTGCTTTGCAAGTCCCTCGCCTGGCTCTCCTCTTGAGCCTCGAGCTCTTTCAACCCACAAGTACAGTCTTTGCATGCCTTTCTTCTCTTCTTGCCGCTGGGCAACTCACACTTCTTGGGCACCACGATGTTGCGCGTGTCCAAGAGTTGGGCGTCCTTGAGGAGCTCGCTTTCGCTGATGAGCCCGTTTTCATCGTCGCTGTCTCCGCTAGCATCACTGAAGTACGCCAATTTCATGTCCTCCAACTTCCGCTTCATGGAGATTTCGTCGTCGGCATCGGAATTCTGTGCTGAGGTATCCGTCATTCCCGAGGGCGAGCCTGTGCTCCTCTCTGGCTTTGCGTCGGTACTTAGGGTCTGGGCCCTAGCAAACTTCTTTAGTTTTGTGCCCTTTTTCTCTTTCTGTTTCGTCTCTTTCACGCGTTCTTCCTTGGTCTTCTTGAGTAGAACACTGGCCACAGGTGCCGGCTTGTGCCAAAGCTTGGCCTCCTTCACTATGAAACCACTGATCAACGCGTCCATATCCTGGTCAAGGGGCAAGTCGCCCGTAAGTTCTCCATCTGGCTTCAACGCAGCAAATAGCATGTTGAGAACAGGCACGGGGAGCCCCAAGTGGTTTTCGTTAGGGTTGACGTAAGTAATCTGGTCGTATGACGCGTCAGGAAGCTGGACAACCAGATTGGCAACTCGGTCGATGATATGCTGGCTGATTTGGGCTTGGGGGTGTTTTTCCTTGGCGTGGGCCTTGGTGGCCTCCACTAGAGCTTCATCAGTGACCACTGTAGGATGGAGTAATATAAGAACAGACATGAGGTTCTTGATATAAAATTCTGATCAATCGATTCTGTAACCTAAGCTTATTAAATACTAGTAGGATGGGGACTGGCTGGCTTAACTGATTAGCTGGCTTAGTAACTTAACTGCTTAACTGAATTAGTGACTTAACTGCTTAACTGCTTTGGTGACTTGACACTTGACACTTGAGAATGTGAGATTGGTTGAATGAGTCAAAGTGGTATGAAGGGCAGGAGCTGAGTTATATAAAGGAGAAGTAGATCGTGGATGGTGCGAGAAAAGATATCCAGAGATGACTAGAATAGGAATGATTAACCTTTTTATCTCGCGGGATTCTTTCTTTTTCCATCTCCGCGGGCCTTGCGTGCAGTGCGCTCGCTTGACTAAACTGCCCATGCTGACTAAGAGCACACGTGACTTTAACTGTGGGCCGGAAACGGAGCCTCACCTACGCCTACTTCTTGACCTTTTCCAGGCCCGCCATTGGTTCCTATGTTCACATATATGCAGGTGTGCCTTAAGATCTAACAATCATTCTTCGTCACTCTCTCATTCTCTCATATTTTCATATTCTCATACACTCATTCTGATATTTTCATACTCTCTCATTCCCTCACTCTCATACTCTCTCATTCCCTCACTCTCATACTCTCTCATTCCCTCACTCTCATACTCTCTCATTCCCTCACTCTCATACTCTCTCATTCCCTCACTCTCATACTCTCTCATTCCCTCACTCTCATACTCTCTCATTCCCTCACTCTCATACTCTCTCATTCCCTCACTCTCATACTCTCTCATTCCCTCACTCTCATACTCTCTCATTCCCTCACTCTCATACTCTCTCATTCCCTCACTCTCATACTCTCTCATTCCCTCACTCTCATACTCTCTCATTCCCTCACTCTCATACTCTCTCATTCCCTCACTCTCATACTCTCTCATTCCCTCACTCTCATACTCTCTCATTCCCTCACTCTCATACTCTCTCATTCCCTCACTCTCATACTCTCTCATTCCCTCACTCTCATACTCTCTCATTCCCTCACTCTCATACTCTCTCATTCCCTCACTCTCATACTCTCTCATTCCCTCACTCTCATACTCTCTCATTCCCTCACTCTCATACTCTCTCATTCCCTCACTCTCATACTCTCTCATTCCCTCACTCTCATACTCTCTCATTCCCTCACTCTCATACTCTCTCATTCCCTCACTCTCATACTCTCTCATTCCCTCACTCTCATACTCTCTCATTCCCTCACTCTCATACTCTCTCATTCCCTCACTCTCATACTCTCTCATTCCCTCACTCTCATACTCTCTCATTCCCTCACTCTCATACTCTCTCATTCCCTCACTCTCGTACACTCATATTCTTATACACTCTCTCATTCGCTCACACTCACAACACTCAAGTCACACTCAAGTCACACTCAAGTCACACTCAAGTCACACTCAAGTCACGCTCAAGTCACGCTCAAGTCACGCTCAAGTCACGCTCAAGTCACGCTCAAGTCACGCTCAAGTCACGCTCGTTATATACACCAAATAAGTGCATTGAAGTGAGATATCTATATTAACTGACTTATGTATTAAAATATATATTTGTGACCTATTAGAATGTGACCTATTAGAATGTGATCTGACTAATATAAAACATCTAGTTTGTTATGTTCTTTAATACATTTATGCCCAACTAAAACTATGTTCGTTGATAGTTCCTCAAAGAGAGGAACCGAAGTGGCTTAAATAACTTTGAGAGAAACGTGGCATCAAAAAACTCTTTACCAGAAGAATGATAAGGATTGTTCATGAATATTCGAAAAGGCCATCATAGTACTTCACACAACGATTGCCGATAGCCGTGATACGGCATTTGCAATAGCCATTGCAACAATCGGACTGAGAGGCTTCATAATACCTCCATATGTAGTGTCCTACCTATGATGGATCTAACATAGCTTATGAAATTCGAGTTATGAGATTTGAGAGATTGACTGGTTTAGAAACATGCGGACATTTGTATGAAGGATGCGTCATATCTTATGATGTCTCACTCATATACAACTGGATAAACCATGTTTCTTAATATTAGACTTACCAAATTAGTGTAGCTACTAAGAGGCTATGGGTCTGCCTTTATACAATCCAAGCACTTCGGTGGTAATACCCTTGTACTGAAAAAAAACTCAATATTCTCATTTATCGGCTGTACTAACATCACTGGAACACTCGTTTCCCTCGTCAATTCCCCTGGTTTTCACCATGAAATCTGGTTTCTGCCTTGAGTTTCCAATGGCTCTTCTGTACTAATCCTTGTATCCAAATCAGGTATCCATCCCCCTAAAATTTCTAGCATTACGAATGTAAACTGAGTACTAGGTATTTCTAGATGTTGGCTTGAGATTATAGTAATAGAAAAAATGATTTGTCTGAATATATCTGAGTACTATTGGAGTACTATTGGAGTACTATCTGTGATTATAAGTAAATTCTGATTGTCTGACTCGTCAGTATCAGATTATGAGTACTAGTTCAAGCAGTACCTATTAGTAATGTTCCTTGATAGTCGAACTGGTGTATTGCAGGACTAAGCTTGCAGTAATGGCATGGTAGGGCGTGGTAATGGTGTGATTGGGCGTGGTAAAGGCATAGTTATGACAAGTAAAAGATCCAATGGTGAGAGTCATATATAGACTTCGATATGTATGTTTCCTTCTGGAAATTCAATCTAATTTTATGGTACTACAGAATCATTTATCTTCCTGGATATGTAGCTATGTGGGATTAAAGTGATACTTGAACCAGCTTGTGTTAAGAAGCTATTGGTCTTGGTAATGTCAGGAATCTCGGTATAATCTTTCAAATATTAAGCTTTAGTTCTGTTCTGTTATGTTATGTTGATCTGGTGAACTCGCTGCTTTGATACCTGCTGTATTTATGTTTCTAGTTTTGTAGTATCGTCGAAGGTTTTCAACCTCTCATGTTACATGTGCTTCAATTCCAATAGCTTATCGGGCCTATGTATAATATATATATATAGACATTACTCCGTGACTCAATAGCATTAGAAATGTTGTTTCACCCTTACTCTGAACGGATTCTGGATCATTATTCTTGGACTCAGAGTCTCTTCCCTCCCCCCAATTTGAAAACAAACACATTGTTAAAATTGCCTTTTCCTGAACTGACCACCTTTTCTTTCTTCACTTAACGGATGATGTCTTGGATTTCTCTCCAAGCTCCAGGTTGTTTTCTTTGAGATTTGACTTGTTTTTTGTTTTTTTTTTCGAACTCCTGGTAATTGTTTAAGCTCCAACTTGATTTTTTTTTGAACTCCTAGTTGTTTGTTTGAACCTCGGGTTTGTTCCAGTCCATTGAACTTGCAAGTACTCAGCTTCCACCACTCAAATAGGTAGTCCACCAGTCCCAAAATCAGCCAACTCAATACAATTTTCTGTTTAAAGAAGAAGCTAATCTACGGGAACCTGTAGCATAGCTTTGGGACCGAAAATCTTGTGGTTAGAGTTCTGATTTGGACCTTCAAAACATTAGAGTCTTGCCTTGAGATCAAGTGCAAGAATATTCGAAATCCAAATCCAAACCTTTAGTCTTGATTTGGAATACCTCCAAAAAAGAGTTCGAACCGCTTTTCAAAACCCAATCTTCAAGCCATAATGCTTCACCACTTACCGGGTTTATTCCTTTTGATACGTTATACTTTCACTCAAGGCCATCCATCACATACCTCGAAGCACAAGACAGGATACCAAATAAATGGCCTCTAGCTATTATGTACTATGACTGTCCTCGACTAAATGACTAAAGCTAAATAACTATTAGTGTACTGTATACTACGGCTATAAGGGTATCTTACTAGAATAGGCTATTATAAGTATGGAGAACAGTCCAATAGACAAATTCCGCACTATAGGACACCAAGATTTTTTTTGGTAGCCAAAAATGCAGGCTCATACGTATTAGAAAGCTAGTTCTCTCCTTAAACTTTCCCCACCAGCCCAAGTCAATACCAGCCAAATCAGCCAAATTAGACATACCCCAAAGCACATGTAATCTACTAAACAAAACTTAATCTTTCGATATTATAGCTTGTATGCTGGATATTTGTTATTTCTGGATTCGACTATATGTATATATGTGCATCCGTAGAAGCATCAGGGAGAACAGAGACACATTCAAATCTACTATAGAGACGTCGAGAGCTGGAAATGAATAGAGAAGTGGAAATAACTATGTAGCTGACAATGACATTAGAGTATTCAGACCCCCAAACTATGTTCGATAGTAGAAGTTCACGACTGTTATATATTGGCTCAAAGTAGCTTTACATAGTAGTATATGCTAGTACATAGTATATGCTAGTACATAGTATATGCTAGTACATAGTACATAGCGGTACATGGCAGTATGTAGTAGTATATAGAAGGAATACGTGAATACTTGAATACTACATAATAGAACATGGCAGTGGTACGAGTGGTGGTACATGGTGGTACATGGTGGTGCATGGTGGTGCATCGCAGTGGTTTGTAACAGTACATGGCAGTGGTACATAGAAGTATGGGGTAGTACATGAAATTACGTAGTAGTACATAGAAGTATGTGGGATAGTCCAAAGTACAGTAATATGGTACATGGTGCAACGTAGTAGTATGCAATGTCGAAATGTCCTGATAGTATGCATAGCGTGCAGATACGGGTAAATGCAGTCTCCCTCATGAGTCACTCAGTGGTATCATTTCTAATAATAGTTCTTGAGAACTTCATTAACTACGACTAACTCTTCTACATAAATTACTCCTTAAGATTTTCTTCGGAAGACTCACTCACCTTCACTGAATACTCTACTACATATAAGTTTAATAGTGTGGTGACACCTTCGAATGTGGGAGTTAGGATGCCCGGAATCTCAGGTAAAAACTATGGGGGTTATACTAAATCCAACTACAAGATGATTCAATGCATTTGTCGAGTTCTGAGGTAGCCGATTTTAGCTGAACTGAAAGTTTCCAATTCTCCAAGAATTCTCCAAGAACCACTACACCAAAACTATTCTACCTAATAATGTTGATATTGACGTTTCTGACTTTTTGTTGAAGGTAAACCTCTCCAAAGTGTATACTTATCTTTACCAGACCATGAGACCTTCTAGGGTTGGACTCCATTGGATGCATCATTGATCTATGGCATCCTAAACCTTCAATCTGGAATATTGCATCACCACTACTCCTACTACCACTACTCCTACTACCACTACTCCTACTACTCCTACTACCACTACTCCTACTACTCCTACTACCACTACTCCTACTACTCCTACTACCACTACTCCTACTACTACTACTACTACTACTGCTGCTGCTGCTGCCACTACCTACTGCTCTGCTACTTATTAGGTTTTATATTATACTACCACTGATATTACTTCTACAAAGGGATAGTACCATGATCTGGTTTCAACCTGATCTGTCTATATGATTTGGAGCATCTATGGACTCATGGTTGTGTAGACAATAAACTGTTAGACTAGAAGGACTAGGAGTAGGATGAGTAGTTGGGCCTGCCACTTATCTCAACCATATCAACCAGCTAAATCCTAGCTTTAATTTACTTGCTCGAATTCACTTGTACTAATCCAAACTCTACACTGTAGTCTAAGGAGAGGTTTCTTACCGAAGGCAGAGTCTCGAGTAGTCATAGAGTCATAGAGTCAGAGTCATAGAGTCATAGAGTCATAGGGTCATAGAGTCATGTGTAGTCAGCATTGACGGTGTTACTCCAGCCCAGTGCTGTGGCAGTCCAACAGGTAGTGCTCTATGCCATATCACTACCCATCTCCACTCTCAAGTAGTACTTCCCCATATATCCACATCTCCACCTCACATCCCACTCTCCACTAGGACTCTTTCTCCACTACCATCTTCACTACCACTTCCACTAGTGATATCTGAACTAGCCTCTCAGTAGTACTCTTCATTATGACTAGTTCCAAGACCTAAGGAGAGCCTTAGAATTACTGCCTCTGGATTACTCTCTGGATTACTGCCTAGGATTAGGGCCTAGGAGAGCCTCACTAGAGCAGTATAACCTCTGGATTAGAACCTCACTAGAACTTCACTAGAACTTCACTAGAACTTCACTAGAACCTCACCAGAACCTGTAGAACCTGGAGAACCTAGTAGAACCTGGAGAACCTAGCGAATATGGGCGAAGACTGAATACTGAACGCTCGTCGTCTGGGTTTTCACGCACACACGCCACCTTTGAGTATTTAAGGAGCGCTCGACTCTTGAACCATCTCCAAAACTCACTGTGTATTTACTATACGCACAGAAATCTACACCTCCATATCCCAATTAAAATAAATACCACACACTTCTATCTCAACCACACCACAAATAACTTCACTTATATTCATTAACTTTGAAAATTTTCCATTCACACATTAACTCATATTATTATAACGTAATTCTGATTTTAATAGCGATTGTACTCTTATTGCTTGACTATTCAGGTACCCAGACTTGGTTGATGATTCTTTATATATTGTATTCCTGCATATAGGCCTAACAATATCAAGGAAGAACCTTTGAATATGTCCTAGCTATAGTGGGTCTAGCAATATCCTACTACATATTACTTTTTGATGATCCCGTATGTAGTGTTTTGTAGCTATGTTCTGTGTGTCCTTACTCACCTATTGATTGTTCTGTCCAGTCATACCTGATGCTGGATAACTTTGAGCTGTGAGCTGCTTCTGTTGAATGCTTCCTGTTGAATTCTGTTGACCGTCACTCATCACTAGGCTCGTCCTCGGACGCAGTGGCATCCTCAATATCCGTAGCATCGTCGTCTCTACTCAGAAGACCTGAAATTGGAGGAAGTGCTGTCATCACAATCGATGACGATCGCAGCAGAGGTGACGACGTGTTCTGGTGCGCCAAGCCTTGGGGAGACTCGCTATTATTCTTCGGCGCTGCCGAAAGCGACATGAGCGAGTATATAGCATCTTGTTCCGACTTACCACTTCTCTCTTTTCCTGCGGTTGTTTGAAGCGGTGCAAGTTTGGGAGGTTTCCCGCAATTGTGTGATCGACGTGCTGGAGGCAGAGGAAGAAAACCTTCGCTGAGAGTTTGGCCCACTGAAGACTTTCTGCGTTCTCCAGAATGGCTCATTTTTCTCCCTTTGACCCGAACAAATGCTGCTAGTAGCGCATTTTGCGCACTGGACTCTTCGTCTGGCGATGGAATGTTGAAACTGGGGTATTCTTGATTAAGAACTGGTGAGGTCTGCACTTCAGGCTTGGCAAACCCACAGAAAGTCGCCGGAGAGCTAAGGCTCGGCAGATGCTCTAAAGTGATCAAGTTAAGGTTGGATGTGTTGCTCGGTAGCGTGTGTGGCCGGGTGGGAGAATCTTTGGGGCCTGTCAGCTCTGCATGCTCCATTTTGACCGGAGACATATCGGACTTGCCCTTTTGCTGAAGTGTATCAAAGGCCAGACTGAGCTTGTTTTTGAGCTGTGAGCTGATCTCGCCCAAATCCTTTCTGCTGGGGCTAGTTTCTTCGTCGAAAAGACGTTTCCCCACACTAAAGTATTGTGGGGTTTTCATGAGCTTTGCACGGCGAGGCGTGGCTTTTTCGTCCAGGTCTTCATCGGCATCACGTGGGGTTTTCAAGAGGTTATATGCGGAATAAGGAGAAACGATATCGGACGTGTTTGTCCTGTGTTCTGGGGACCGGAACAGACCAGAATTGCTCCGTTTGATGCTAGGACTGAGAGGTAGCGAGTCCAGTTGCTGCTCTGGCGTAGAAAGGTAGTTCAGCAAACGTTTTCTGCCCCTGGATGTTGGCGGAGTGGAGGGAACATCCAACTTGACAGCCTTGGAGACTTTGGGCGACGACGCAGGCGTCTTGTTTTTGTCTGAACTCATGGAGATATAAGACAGAGTGGGAATGGTTATGAGCACGATAGATGGTGCTGTGCAATGTTAATTTCGACGTGATCAGGGAATAAGATTAATATGTTCCAAGATATTTCAAGATAATTTAAACCAAGTACTAGTGTCAATATCAAGTCAGTGTCAAGTCAATATCAAGTCAGTGTCAGTTAATAAGGCGGTACTTGGTAGTCCAAAGTTGGTGGTTCAATCAAGAATAGATTCGGTAGCTTAAAAGCTAATCTGAGTGAGCCGAAGGTTCCGAAAAGTTAATGAACAAAGAAGGTCGGAGGAGAAGTGAATTGCAAGGCGACTAGAGGCAGTAATTAAGTGGGAGGAACAGGGAATGGGCGTTGGCGGAAAAAGAAGCACGGGAAAGAATGGGGCTTATGTAATGCTGGCTCACGGGGGAGTGGCACAATGGATGGTGTGGCACAGGAGTTGTGTCAAGAAGGTGATTAGCTCATTGTTTAGAAAAAGATGCTGGTTGTTGACGTGCGCACGTGATGCCGAGGTGAAAAGGGTCGAATTTAGGTTTAAGAAGAGATGATTTTTTTGAAGAAAAGAGGAATAATCTTTAAAGAGGTTTATTTGGGGGGCTACCAAATTTTGGAGAATTTTAGAGGGAAATTGATGGGTTTACAGTGATCATTTGGGCCAAGAGTCCGGAGTGATGTGTGCAGAAGCGGTCAACAGACCCTCCCCATCCCCTTACGCCAGAATGGGTCTCGGAAAATCAGAGTATACGGAAACAGCATGTTAAAGCATCGTATGCAGATGCAAGGCCTGCAGTCAGATAAAGGGAAGTTTCCGTGGGCTGTTGTGTTTAGGTCTTTCTGCCGTAAATTATTGAATCTTGCATTGCTATGCGCGATCCATCAGTGCAGAACATGTGGAGGCCAGTAGCCTAGGGTACTCATGAATATGTGTATTAATGTTGATAGTGTATTAGTGTGTGTATTAGTGTGGGCGTATTACTGTTAGTGTATTACTGTTAATGTATTACTGTTAATGTATTACTGTTAATGTATTACTGTTAGTGTATTACTGTTAGTGTATTACTGTTAGTGTATTACTGTTAGTGTATTAGTGTGTATATTAGTCTGAGTGTATTAGTACCAGCGTGTATAGTGTATTAGTGCAGTATCATGAAGGGTCGTAGTGTAGTATAGTAGTGTGAAGTATAATCAAAGCTAATTGTAGAGAGTGTGATTACTAATAAGGACTATGCGAAGTATAAGTGAATGCAAAGTATAATTCAGAATAGAGTCTAGATATTATTCACAAGTTAGACTACACAACACCGCACTTGTGAGTAGGAGTGTAGAGTCGTAAAGTAGGATTAGTATGGTTATAGTGTATTGGTACTGTATTGTGGTGTAGTGTATAGTGGTGTAGTGTAGTGTGAGTGGTGTGTGAGTGGTGAGCGCAGTGGAATAGTGAGGTGTGAGTGCACAGTGTTTTTCAAAACTATTCAAACCAGCGCGCCGAAATGTTTCGAACCAAGAAGACAGAATGTTTCAAACCAAATGGACAAGTTGTTGTATACAGGATAACAAGGAAACCAATTCAGTTCCGTCCGTTTTGAACCTTGACTGGTACTGCAAGACTCCCAAATGTAGTACATATGAGGCAATCCTCCAGATTTAAGGTTTCAGAATATTGAATTCTAATAAAAGTTGGTGGGGAACATTACGCCATCTGGTATGAATCATTCTGTCTTCTTGGTTCGAAACATTTTGTCGCGCTGGTTTGAATAGTTTTGAAAAACACTGTACATGAATAAAGTACTAATGATTATGGCAGGCGCACTCCGGTCGCTTCTGGTGATTACCGTTCTACATTGCCTGCTCGATGCGAACCAGGCATCAGCTTGGCCGCGCAAGAGCGCGCTCCCATATCAACAAGACAAACAAAACACATCAACATTCATACATCTCACTATACCCAGTACACTTCACATCAATCCACATTGATCATTGTCACTCAGATCAGACCATAAAAAAATTTAAATCACACCAAGTCAGATCAGACCATTACTGCATATCGAATCTATTCCGAGTCTATTTCTCCGAGTATTGCTTCGAGTCTATTGCTTCTATTCTATTGCATTCACATCATTACTAATATCATTATCATTATCTCCATCTTCTCATGACTGATAGCCAGAGCCACACTCCGTTGGCCGCTCAGCTATTGAAAAAAGCTCAGAGACTTTCTCTTGCTGGAGCAAATAGAAGCTCACAGGGGTTCCGGGCCTCCACCACGTTTGAGCACTCCAAAAGACGCTCCACCTTACTTCTGACTCCTGCTCAGAACAAGCGCCTCAGCATCTATGGCAGTGGCCAGGCGCCGTCGTCCATCTCGCAACAGGGCTCCAGCTTATCCTACTCCGCGTCTCATAATACCAACTCAACGTCGTTTTCTCTGCAGGGATATATGGGCAGCCAGAACGGCTACCTGCAGCCGGCGAAAAAGACTGATCCGAGGCCTCTCCGGGATAAGAACTACCAGAACCTCATTCTGAGGGAAATCTACGATTTTTGCATTGCTAACAAGTTTGACTTAGACACGAACCACTCCGTCACCATGAAGACCCTCAAACAGCCCACGCAGAAAGACTTCATGGTTTTGTTCCAATTTCTATACAACAAAATCGACCCCAATTACCGCTTCTCTCGGTCCATCGAGTCTGAGGTCTTTGTGCTACTAAAAATCTTGAATTACCCATATCTTGATGGCATCAACCGGTCTTCTGTGAGTGCTGTTGGTGGCCAGAACTGGCCTGCTTTCTTGGGAATGCTCTATTGGCTTGTCAACCTCAACATCACTCTCCAAAACTTGGACAACGACTCTCTCGTTGCTCCGGACGATATCTTCGACAATATCTTCATCAAGTACATCTTCTCCTCCTACAAGGCGTTCATAGAGCAGGAGGAGAACTACGACGAGTACTACCAGGGCATGCAGGCCGATTACCAAACGGAATTGAACAAGCTCAATGTGCAGATCCAAGAGCGAAGTCAGGAGAAGCAACAGCTCACCATAGAATACGAGCGCCTCAACCAAAAAAACTCCGAGCTCGAAGAAGCCGAGGCCAAGTCCAAGGCTCTAGAAAACGACCTACACCAATTTTCTGCTTACATGCAGAAGATGAAGGAAAGACAAGTGCAGTGGGCCGAAATCTTGGATAATATGCAGGCCGAGATCAACAAGGCCCAGAGCCAATTACAAGAACACGAGGAGCTCAAAAAGCGTTATGAAAGGATCATTTTGGACAACGGTTTCAGTATCCAGGATATCGACAAGCTGAACATCGAGCGTGATAAGCTCTCCAAGGCCATTGACATGATTGCCAACCGGATTGAGGATTTGAAGGAAAGCTTGTTCAAAAAAGACTCCGAGCTCCACCAAAGCCATCAGAGCTTGGAGAGTTTTGTCAACCAATACAACTCCATGACGCTGCGTTTCCCCGCAGAAAATACTAATGAGTATCATCTCACTTTAAACCCAGCATTGCTCGAAGAAAATACCCAGGTGATAGATGCAGACCATGTTCTCAATCGCAAGCTAAGAGAAGAAAAAATCAAGCTCTTGCTGCGGCGGTCAGAACTCAACCAAGAAGTGCTTGATATCCAGGAGGAATCCATCAAGATCATCGAGCAAGTGGACCAGCTCTCGGAAAAGATTTTTGAGCAGCAGGAAGAAATCGAGAGTCTCGAGGCGGAGGTGGCTAAGAACAAGGCTACGCAGGAGGAGATATACGAGACCATGGTCAGTGAAGGTACCAGTTACTCTGCGCAGATTGAAAAGCTTGATAGAGATCTCCAGGGCATGCAGATAAGTGCCAACAAGGGAGTGATTGAAGCAGAAACTCGCAACAAGAACCTCAAGATCCAGCACCAGGAGCTGAGGTACAACTTGAAGGAGAAGCGGGAGCAGTTGCACGAAACAGTGCACAGTCTACTCCAGTATGTGATTATGTTCAAGCTTACAGTGCAAGAAAACTTCGAAGAGCTCGAACGGCTGGCCGCCAAGGAACTCGAGGCTGAGGAAAGGTACCAGTAGTTTGCTACTGAGGCTAGGTAGCTAGGTAGCTAAGGTATACAAGGAAATGTATTATAGATGCAAAGTTCACGTGAATATATACAAGGCTAGAACTCGTTTCGTAACCACATCTGCTTTCTTTTTTGTCTATCTTCTCTGGCCACCTGCTTCTTTGGAGTCCACGACTCTCTCTGCTGTTCAAGTTTCAGTAGAATGGCCAGTTGCTTCTGTTTGCTAAATCCCGTCACCACGTTAACTTTCTTGGGGTCCACATTGAACTTAGCCGCCAACTTGGAAATGGTCCATTTGTTGGGGTCTTGCTGTCTCAAGGTGAAGATCTCCTCCACGATCTCAGGCGTCAAGTTGTACTCCTTCTTGGTGGCATATATGATGGGCATCTGCTCAAGCTCGTGTGGCTTGTAAGTCTTGAACTTGCGGGCTAGAATCTTCAAGCGGGGGTCGTTGGGTGGTAAAAATGCTCGGGGGGTCTGCTTCACCGAAGGCAACGAAGCTGGAGGGTTGTATATGAGGCCTTCGGTATGCACGGGTTTTATATTGAACTTGGACCGGCTACCATTGTACTTGTTTTTGGGCTGTGTTTCATGCGGCAATGCCTTGATGGACACTCTTCTGGTGAAGATCCGGGACGTGGAACCGAGCATGTTGTGGAGTCTAGAGAAGTGTTGAGCTTATAAAATTTTCTTGTGCGCACTCAAGCCTGCACCAAGCCAAGAAGATAGAGAAGAAGTAAGGGAGGAAAAGTAAGGGAAGGAGTGAAAGTAGAAAATAATAAAAAAAAATTGTGGAGGTATAGAAAAGGAGAGAAGGAGAAAAGGAGAAAAGGAGAAAAGGAGAAAGAAGGAGAAAAGAAGAAAAGGAGAAAAGGAGAAAAGGAGAAAAGGAGAAAAGGAGAAAGAAGAAGAAAAAAAATAAAATACAATTAGAGCAGAGTAAATCTAAAAAAGAAACGTGGTGTAGGGAGAAGTGATGACTATCACTTGCTATGGAGTAGATTAACGTATGTAGATAATTAAGTTGGAATACTCTGCAGGTTCTATGGTGCTCATGTATTAGGCATCGGGTGGCCTGTTATCTATACTCGACGTCTTCCGTAGTCAAAGTCTAAGTGGTGTTTGACCCGAGAAGTACATCCAAACCTGGCTGGCCCAGGTCTCTAGAATAATCTATTACTCGGTCTTCTTCTCTGCCTTTGCCTGTGGCTTGGACATCACCTTCTTCCTCTGCTTGATCATGTACATGTACAAGGTGTACAAGCCAGGAGGATAGGTGAAGAGAATTGCAAAGAGAAACCATGAGTAGACTGATCCAACGCTCTTTTCTGCCTCGCCAAGACTCATGTAGATCATCGACACCTCCGACGCTACTCCACTGGGATACAACACGTAGAACAACGAGTACCTCAACCATGTGAGCGCATGGGGCACTGCCTGAGGGTCAATCAAGTTGTTGGCGTAGTAGGAGTACCTGACAATCTCGGTGATGGACCAGGAAAGCGTCAAGGTGATGTATGCCCAATGGGTATTTGCCGGAGAGTTGGGCAACAATTGCAAGATTCCCAAGACAATCAAAAGCCGCGAGAAGACTTGCGAAAACGTGGTGAAAACAGGCGATCTGACTATACCAGTCACGGCATTGAAGATCTCCACCACGGCCAAGCATTGCACTACGGTGAGGAGCACATTGGTCTTTTCGAAGACATATGGCTGGCCCAACAATCCGGACAAAAAGACTGTGTTGGCAAACACAATCAGCCAGAGAGACGCCGAGATCGAGTTGTAGGCAATAAGCCACTTTTTGGGGTGGCTGGCAGAAGAATGCTGGGTCATTGGCATGTTGCGAAATATTTCGGCTACCAAAAGACCTCACGCGTGCACCCGTACACCACCTCTCAACCTACAGTGTTTTTCAAAATTATTCAAACCAGTGCGACAAAATGATTCAAACTAGCGCGACAAAAAGTTTCGTACCCCTTCGCATAATGTTTCAAACCATATGGACAAGTTGTTGTATACAGGATAATAATGAAACCAGTTCAGTTTCGTCCGTATTTCACCCTTGATTGGTATTGCAAGACTCCCAAATGTAGTATATAAGAGGCAATCCTCCAGATTTAAGATTACAGAATATTGAATTCTAATAAAAGTTGGTTTGAACCATTCTGTCTTATTGGTTTGAAACATTTTGTCGCGCTGGTCTGAATCGTTTCGAATAACACTGTACTCTCTCTACTCTACTCTACTCTACCCTATTCTACGTTACACTTTACCTTTTCCTATTTCTATTGTTTATTCTGTTTCTCTATTTCTTGTTTCTAATTATAGCCGGCGGCCATTTACGTCCTTGAGAAATTTGTCCTTCTCCAAGATGTAGTACTCTTTCGCTGTGAGCCCGGAGGGAATCTTGGGAGGCACGGGTGGTTTGTTGCCCTCTCCGCTGTTCTCGTCGTTTTCACGGATTCTCTGAAACACCGAAGGGGAGAATTTTTCCTTCCCCACTTGCCACCGGCCTTCGCCCAAGTACCCGGAATTCTGGGTGTTGAAATCGACCTCCACGTCGCTGGGAAGTACATTTCCGCCCTGTAGACGAAAAGTCTTGGCCAAGTGCTCCGACGGCGTGGGTGCGTAAAACCTGGGGTCGATCTCATCGGGGTCTATGCGGTGCGCAGTATAGCCGGGGTTCTGCACCGTGAGCGACTTGACCTGCTGCTCCAAATGGTAAACTTTGGTGGGCAAGGCTTCGGCCTCGGTGTCGTCCAATTGGAAGCTGTCTGCGGAGAAGGGGATTTTGGTGGAGTTGCTCGTGAGCGTCCGGTCTTTCTCCACTGGGGCCGGTGGAGGCTTTCTTCGAGGCGACCGAGAGGGGCTTGTATACAGTCCGCGGCTTGTGTCGAAGTGATCTGGGGAAGGGGATTTTCTGGTCGATATAGGGCTTGAATTGGAATTATGCATATAGTTTTGGTTTTCCCTGCTTTGCAGCTGAGATGAATTCTCCTGGTGTTGTGGTTTGTGTGGAGGAGGTGGAGGCGGAAGCTGTGCCTCGTGTGGGTGCACTAGGTCACTGGGAATGTATTGGCCTAGACCGATATCGTTTTGGAGTTGGTCCAAGTCCACGTCCAAGCGGGAAAACGTATCTGTTTTCGGAGGTTGCTCTGACCGAGACTCGGAGAAAATGGCCGTGATTGGTTCTTTGGCCATTAAGCGGTCCTTCAACTTGGCAAACCGGCTGTTTTTCTGCTTGGGCGACGACTCTGTGAACACCAGGCTCTCTGGTTGTGGTTCCGGGTTGGATAAGCGGAAAAAGTGCTTTTTCTTGGGGCTTCCAGGCACAAACACGTCGGAGTCGGGGCCAGTGCGAGTTTCTGGGGCCAGCCGGATGAACTCATCCAATATTTCCTCATGTTGAAGAGGCGGGGGAGTAGGAAGAAGCTTATTGGCGGTGCTCAGAAGCGAGAGTTTGGGTGGAACCACGGGCACGCTGGGGTAAAACGTCATTTCAAGGTACACCTTGCCTGCGAACCTGGTGTTGAAGGAGAGATCGTACCAGCCGTCCAAGATGTATTTGCCAGACTCGTGGAGATTGGCCTGGTCCAGGAAAACAAGCGAACAGTCGATCTCGGTGCTTCCAATGGGCGTGGGGTCGCTTTTGGTCTCGTCCAACACGTCCACTTTCATGAGGGGTTTCCTGTCTCTGGAGAGCTGGAAGCGGATCTCATGGGTCCACTCGGGGGTCTGGCCGGCCCGGAATTGCGACGGTGTTTTCTTGGCCACGGTATTTAGCCGGAGAAGCACATAGGGCGATTGCTTGTCGAGTTTACGCCTATTTGGGAGGTGCTTGGCTCGGCACACCATGATCACGAGCGTACCATCTGCAGTCTCTGGGTACTCACTCATGGGACAATCAATAGTAGTGCTGGTTTGAGTGATGTGTGAGTTGTGGTGTTGTGGTGATTCTGGTGTGTTTGGTGTGTGTTGTGATCTGGGTTTTCCTTTGTTATGTGTAGGGATGATTGGATATGAGCTTTGATGTGGTGTGAGGTTTGCAATGTATGGTGAATTTTAAAGGCTGTGCGCATTAAAGCAAGGTGAGAAAATATGTAAAGGACGCTTAAAAAACGGAAAAAGGTCAGGAGAAGCGGAAAAAATGGGAATAGAGAATTGTAATGATTTCCTAGAATATGGTGGTATTTTTTTCCCGAAAAAATGGTCTGTGGAGACCAAGACTCGACTGTGCCCTTTGACTGGCTGGTTTGTTTACTATTGAACCGATCTGGATGCGAATTCAATATCATTACCGTATCGGGACATTTTGGACCACCCGCATCCGATGGGATTTGACGATCCAGAAAAAGACTTTAGACTAATAGGGAAGACTCAAGTCACGTGATGTTCACCAGAAACAAACAAAATTATTTAGCTGTTTATATTGGTGTATGTCTTGGCCGGGTGTACTGACGCGTAACTATGGAACAGTGTAACAGTAACATTTTCATATGAGGTACACCATTGAGTTACAGTATAGTGGTAGTGTAACAAAAACGTAACAGTAGTAGTAACAAAAACACGACACTAGTAGTAACAGTAACAGTAGCTGTGTAAAAATATGATATTGTATCAGTGAATTCATCGAACTGTTAAAGCATAGGAAAGTGGTATTTTAGTATATAGTGTGGGCGGTACTGCATACTAGTATCTATACTTGACCATATTGACCCTTGGATACTTATCCGTCTGGTACGTGACTTCAATTGTATGGATGGTCTCCAGAAGCGGGATTTTGATACTTTAAGATTTTTGAAAAGCTTGATGGATATTTTGTGCGGTGTAAGCATTCACCAGAACAAAGCTTCTGGCAAAGGCTCGTTTCCACCTGGGGCCTTTGGAAACTCGTTTTGGATGTCTAAGATAGTTCTACCTCTGAAACGGATTCCCTCAATAGGGTCTAGCACCGAAACTTCCTAGACAAGGCCTTTGATACCACGCATATCACCGTATACTTGCTCCAAAAAAACTTCACCAATCACCAGTTAGTCTTCATTCTCCAAATCCCCATGAAATATGTCAGTCATGGCCTCACAGTAATCGTAAAAAATGGGAAATTAATTCTGGAATATAATAGTAGAGTAGCAAAGTATAGAATATTAAAATACAGAGAGAAGTAATAGGTGGCTTTTCGAGTTTTGGCTCTGATGGCTGAATATGCGCATGAGTTTCCAACACAAGCCAACAACTTAATTAATTTTCTTGGTGTCAAGGGAAATGTAAATGGGAGTAAGAGAGCTCCGGTAAATGTCTCCAAAAAATGCGAAATTGTTTGACTGCAACCTGCATTGTATGAGGCTGGGGAAGAGTCATAGGATAAGACTTATGGTAAGTGGTAGTATATGCAGTCCATACTTAAGTATAGCACAGTATACTTCCTTAAAATTCCCCATTTGACTAGATATGTAATCAATTGAAACTTTTCAATGAAAAATCCTGTTTTGTCTGAAAAAGGGATTATAGTAGTGGTGGTGTACATTGGGAGTGCACAGTACTAGTGTAACATTAACGTAGCAGTGTAACAAAAAAGTGAAAGTGTGATAGTGAAGAGTCGGTGAAGTCTTCAATAGCAACAGCAACAGTACAGTGTACTTGTTGGCTCATGGCAGGATGTAACAGTAACAGTGTGACAGACCAGCTCCTCACTAATTCACTGATGTTATAAAATTATAGCGAGAGAGAAAATACATTATTAAATCAGCCAAACACATATATAGTATACTCTGTGCTTGTAGGTCGATATATCAGTATTGTTTGGATGAGTAGTGTATGGATGAGTAGTGTTTGGTTGAGACGCGGTGAGGCAGAGAGGTAAGAGGGACTAGCCTCCGTTTTCTCCTGCTACCAATAAGTAGTGTACCATAAAAGTTCACCAAATGATTTCTTCAATACTAACAAATAGTTCGATATCAATATTCATCCCTTTTTATGTCATTTTATTCTACTAATTTTTTCAATTATTATTGTTTCCACGTACTCAATATTTCATCCAAGCGTATCGCACATGTCTATGATTCGCACATAAAAAGCGCTGCATTCTATGAACAGCACTAATTAAGAATAGTATGGATTTCAACATTAATTTATTCATCAACTAAAACTTTTCTTCTATAAATTTAATACGATACAATCCTGCATGGTAATATACTGTTCACTCTCTATTTGTGCATTATATGGAGGTTAGCTATTGGTTGGTCAGACGTCCAGTCTCACTCGTGGATGCTGTAGTCTAATATAGCAGCGATAATTCGCATCAACTTACACTCGTACACTGTACGTTTTAAACTCACACTGCACACTCACACTGCACACTCATACTGTACTTGACATACAAAAGATCCAATCAACCAAGTATTAAAATTTTTTTTGGTATATTAGACCAAGGATTATTGGATGTTCGATTTCCAGAAATTATAGCTGTCCTTTTATTTATCTGACCACATGTTCATAAGGTCCTTGAATCTCAGGTGACTAACCTTCTCCCAGCTGTTTCTGGAACACCGCGATTGCTAGGTGTACTGTGCCTATACAGTAAAGTGAACACCTTACATCAAGACCACCGTACATCAAGACAAATGAATAGCCAGAAGTGAATAATAAGTTGACTATAGGAGTTAGCAAATTAATTGATTTAAGTGTATGTAGAGATGAGTTGAAGTGAAATCACATTTGGCTAGACAACTCAATATGGGTGAGACTACTATGTAGACTGAATATGTTGCACACTTCTCAAAGAACTCACTAAACAAAACCCTAAGAGATTGTGGCATTCAAAATTTTCATTTTTACTATCCAAAATAGTCATCTCTTCTAAAATTTTCAATGACAATCCATCCTTGTTAATCCATCCATGTGGTCACGTGACATCCATCCTCATCACAGCGTTTTCTCAGTCTACCGAACCTCATGTCTTACAAGAACAAATCGTCCAGCCGTGTCCTTCTCCCCTTCGGTCTAGACTACTCCGATGTTTTGACGCAAGGCCAGGCGGTGGAAGGCCCCACACTCGAACTCCCGGTGCATGGAGCTCTATCGCCGCAAGAGGAGTCCACTGCCAAACAAACCTTGGCTCTCACCAAGCTTCTCTACGACGGACCCTTTTACACGGGCCTGGCGCAGCAGGAAACCCTAAATACACCCGGAGACTTCATTGAGCGGTACTCGGATCGCTACATCAAGGTCAAGAAGGTCGGCCGTTCCATCGATGAGTACCCGTACCAATTGGAGTTTTTCCCCGAGGAACTATACTCGGTCATGGGCATCACCAAGAAGAAAAAGAAGCTCTTGCTTTCGTCATACAAGGAAGACGGAGGCTTAGCACAGTATGACATCAAGCCCGAGGCCGATGCCCAGTCGATGTTGGAGAAACTCAAGGATTTGGCCGACGACCTAGACGCAGATCCGGCCGCACAGGCCAACGAGGAGGAAGTGGAGGATGAGGACTTCGATGATCAGTTCGAAGAAGATGACGATGATGATTACAATGCAGAGAAATACTTTGACGATGGAGACGACGATATGCCGGACGACGGAGACGACGAGGCCGCCTTCTAGATCATGTCTACGTCCATATGAACACATAGCTATATAGACCACCAAAAGTTACGCAAACACATGCGTGGATTGTATATCCGAAAGCTTCTGATTCAAGCTATTCATAGAATCGAGCCAGAATAATCACTATAACTTGGTGGGTACTGTATATACATAAATGGACTGTAGTAGTGGCTAACTGGTCAATATCAATAACCGTGAACAACAGTTATACTAAAAACACTACAATTATGATACAGACCAATAAAATTGCCATTAAAATAGTGGATTGAACGGCGATGTACAGACTAGCGGACAAATATGGAGACTATAATGATATTGGAAGAGCTATTCAGATATACTGACCAACTAGGCCTAGACCCACACTCTAACGTTTTCACCGATGCTAGGAGAGATCTTAATACAGAGACAAAAAGAATAAAAAGATTGCAGCACCACAATTTCACACATGGTCTCCCACTGCATTACTCACTGTGGCCCTAAGTGGCTTGACTAACGTTGATCGGACGGGAAACAGTACTATACACTTGGTATGGCCGCAACCGAAGTTGAAAAATTTTCACTTTACCAGGAGATATCGTAATAAAAGTTTCATTTAACTTATTAAGGGACTAACCAAAGCGAAGTGGGAGAATAGAATTAGAAAGGAAGGGAAGTGGCTCTAATTTCTCAACGACATAGACATTTGCTTGCTAAATATGGTGAAGTGTAGTGTGGTGTTGAACCTCTCAAGGAGGACAGTAATATGATCATGGTGGACAGTCATGGTGGTTAGTATAGTAGTCTGGTTTAAGTGTTTGAAGTGATGGTTCTGGTAAGTTGAGTTTGTTTTAGATAATAATGCAATACTTGATACTAAGTACTCTGGTCCCTTAGAAGTGAACTACTGTTCTACACTATATATTTTGGAGAGAATGCGTGCTCAGTGCTTACCTTTCACGTCACTCCAGGAGTCGGTCCCATTTGAAGACTTGAAGCCCTCTACTACTCTACAAAAATTCTATACTCTATATTCTATACCTTACTATCTTCTACTCTATACTGATACTAGTACTACTCTATACTGATACTAGTACTACTCTATACTGATACTAGTACTACTCTATACTGATACTAGTAGTATAGAATACTCTACACTGGTACTGTTGATAGCACATCAGTACTTCATACTGGGGTGTCATACTGGGGGTGAAAATGACTCGAGCTATATTCGATCATACACCATAACTTGTGAGTGGAAGTTGCTTCAAGGCCAGAGTGAGAAATCGTTGGAGACCACTTTGCTCGCGAACTGTAGGGTTTCGCAGCCAAAAGATTGCAGCTAAAGATCAGCCAGTAGTTGAACAGTCAATACACAGAAATTGGGAAACGCCTTGTACTTGTAAAATGCTTATTTTCCATGGTTTCTCAATAAAGGGTTGAAAGGTTATTTAAATACTTTCACTGAGTACAGTGGTCCTTTGTAGTGTGTTAGCCATACACTGTTGTTGTTGCGCTGTTAACACTATTGAATCATAGTAGGGAGCTGGAACATGTTCCTAGTCAAGAGTTTCTTTAAGTATGAAGAAGAAGCTCTTTCTGCATCCAAGTACTTCCCATTGTACTAGTCATATTATTGATCATAGTTCTTAAACTTAGGATCGATACTATTGGACTATGGCCTACAGCACACGATTTGTAAAGCTAACTTTTAACTCATCTGTATTCACCATACTACACACTAACACTAGTCACTGTATCTCCTGATAACCTTAACTTGTACTAGTTGTTGTACTGTATTCCTACTACTGGATGGTGTATTACTAGACTAGATAATACTGCACTAATAGTAGAAACTGATACTGCATTAATATAAGAAACTGTTTTGGATCTATTCTCTGCGAGTGTGATTCATTAGCCTGGGAAACCATAACCTCTAGAAATCTTAAAAAGTTGAAACATGAATTCTATAGCATAATTCAACTGGAAAAAGGTAGGTCTGGTAATTTTAGTAGGAACCTAGATTATCTCAAAATACACTAACCTATGAATCTATTATAGAATCCGTTATAGAACCCATTAATCTATGGTTGGATCACCGGACAAAAACTCATGGAATCAAAGCCACACTCTAGAAATGGAGTCAATAACACTGATAACAATAGCCATCCACATACATATATAGTCAGCCAATACTTCACTGAGAAGACTATTCAAGTATTAACATTCTCATCAGTGTATCAATGATATACCCAACAGACTAACCAGTAGGACCAGTTGAACCAGTAGGACCAGTATTGTAGTAGCAGCAGCAGTAGTAGCAGCAGCAGCAGCAGCAGCAGTAGTAGTAGTAGTAGTAGTAGTAGTAGTAGTAGTAGTAGTAGTAGTAGTAGTAGTAGTAACAGAGGTAGCTATCCTTTTGTATTTTATAACAGTAGTATGTTTAATAATAGTTGCAGTGGTATTATTGTAGTATTGTAGTATTGTAGTGTTTTCAATAGTGTAGAAGTAGCAATAGTAGTACTTTGTAGAAATATCGTGGGTATGGATACTATGGATGTCTATTATGCTACGTTAAAAGTAATGGTGGTCAAGGCATTGCGGCCGTCCACGTTGCCCAACCAGCGTCCCAACCTATGCTCTTTGCTCGTGGCCACATACACCACGATCTTCTTGTCGTCCTTCAAATCGGCCGCCGCAATCTTCACCACACACCCTCTAGCCGAAATGCTTCCAATGAGGCTGAACGACTTGAACGACTCTGCGTCAATGCGCCACAACTTGACCTCGCCATTATATGACCCCGTCACGAAAAAGTCACTATATGGAATGGCGTGCACCGCCGTGAGCCAGTACGGCTGTGCGACTGGAACCTGTGCTTGAGCCACCAGTTGATCAACCTCGGCACTGGCTTGTGTAGGTTCCGGTACAGGAACAAGCCCGTGTGCTAGTCTGTGCGTATAGATGGGTTTTTTCTTCCAGAGCGACCACAAGGAGAGATTGCCATTATCGGATCCCGACACAAAATGCGATTCATCCACCATGGAAACGACCTCCATGGACCCTTCGGCATGGAACGGTCCTTCTTCACCCTTGGCTTTACCCGAGTCTCCTCCTCGGAAAGTTAACCGGGACTCGTCCGCTATCTTCCAGAACATCACCGTCTTGTCACGTGATCCCGCAGACACACACGTCTCGCGCCCCAACGCACTGATATCTGCGATATTGTCCTGGTGCCCGTATAAGATCTCCAACTGCGCGAATTGGTTGATGGAGTAGGTCCGGATCCGCAAGTCTGCACATGCTGCGTAGAGCTGGTCAGTATCTCTTCGGAACACAATAGCATTCACGGACGCCCGAACTTCCAACACTTTTATGCACGCAAGGTTCTCGGTCGACCAGATAATTAGTCTGCCGTCTGTTCCACCGGTAACCACGTACCGGCCATCGGAAGATGCTGCCACACAGTTGATGGGGCCATAGTGGTGGTTGATGCTGGGGTTTTTGGTGTTGATGTCGGCGTAACGGCGGCCGCCCTTGACGTGTTTTATTCTCTGCGGCTTGTTGTTCTTGCCTGCTTTCCATTTGATCAACTCCATATCCTTAGACACCGTATAAATGTATGGGTAGTTGACTGCGACTCCGGTCAAGTTGCGCGAGCCTATACGGGTGGTAAACGATGCTGTGTCTTGGACTTGTTGCTGGATCTTGTGGCTGTAGTACTTGTAGACATTTCCTTTGTTTTCCGCCACATCCAACTGCAATCGCTTGGATAAGTTATCGTGGTCCAAGTCCTCTGCATTGTAGTCATCTCCCTCGATCTCGGTTTCCTTCAAGTTCTGGAGGTACTGCTTGGCCAACCGCCGCCTCTTGTCGGCCGCAGACTCGGCCTGGAACTCTTCATCCGAAGATATCTCTCCTTCTTCGGTTCTGTAGTTGGTTTGATCTGTCTGGTCACCGGGGCCTGTATCTTGCGAGATGTCTGAGGTATCTGAGTCGCTGGAGATTTCCTCGTCGTCGGCCTCGCGGGCCTTGGAGGCCTTGGCCACGCGGGACGTTTTATTGGGTCTCTTTCTCTTTCTCGAGGGATCCGAAAGAAAGGGGTCTCCGGCCATTTTGGTGTATCTGAGAGATGGGGAAATTTTTCATATCACTATGCCATCGCGTTCTGCGCGCACGTGACCTAATCGCACCGGTATAGTACTGTACTATATATACTCACTGCTATACTGCTAGACTGAACTACACTACTACACTACTACACTACTACACTACTACACTACTACACTACTACACTACTACACTACTACACTACTACACTACTACACTAGTATACTGAAATACCACACTACCACACTACTACATTGATACTACTGTACTGTGCTACTATAGTCCTATAGTATTAGACTATTATGTCCACTATACTAAAAATGTTTAATGTTATGTACTACACTAGACTAATGCTTAGACCTGTGTAATCATATATGGATAGATCTAAGTTTGTGATGAACACATTTTCGCAATTTACTGGCAAATGGCATGTCTATGGACCAAGTCTGTTCTCAATCTCAAAGCATCAACAAGATAGTAACTTTACTAGCACCTAGGATCAATAGAGTATAGACATAAGTATAGACTATAGATGAGTGTAGAGTGTAGAGTTTAGATGGGTGTAGAGTATAGAGTATGGAGTATGAAGTTTACACTCCAGTGTACAGTACATTGTATCTTTGACTAAGGAGCTCTGTATTTGATGGTGTTGTGAGTCCTGAATCAAAGATGTTTCATGATGGACGTAGGAAGTGACTAGAGTGATTCTAGAACAGCCCAAGTCTCCTATGAATACTACACAGATGAGATCTACACCAGATTGACAGGCTCGACTAGACTACTAAAAGTAACTCACAATATCAACAGATAGATAATCGACAGGTAGGACAAATTCAAGCGATGAAGATTTGGCCATTCGACTGAATGGACAATTAGAGTATAGTGTAGAGTATAGTGTAGAGTATAGTGTGGAGTATAGTGTAGAGTATAGTGTGGAGTATAGTGTAGAGTATAGTGTGGAGTATAGTGTAGAGTATAGTGTAGATGTAGAGTATGATGTACAGTAGCTTAGACGATTAGTAGACATCCATGGTGCCGTGGATGTACCTCATTCATTCATTCACTGGCCATTGGATTATAGGCTTCATGATATCGGACCACCATGGGTCAATACCTCAATAAATATATCTATCATGGCATAGGACTACAGCCTAAAACCCTATTTAATCCTCCAACAAGTCCTCGATATCGTGGTCCTCGGCCGCATCGTAGCCATCCTGAGCCTGTTGTCTGAGCTGTTCGGTCGTGTCCTGCAACACCTTCTCCTGGTGCTTGACGTTTCTCCGGGTGGCTTTCCCCCAGCCAAAGGTCTTGGCCTCATTATCCACACGCTCCAAAAGCTCCGAGGATTCCGTCTCCTTGCGGGTCTTTTCAAGCTCCTTCTCCTTGCGGTCCACTGCTAGCTGGTGGCTGATTTGTTTTTGCTTGGCCCAGTTAGCGTAGTACTGCCGGGCAAAGATATACACGCACACAATAATCACCAAGCGGAAGTATTTTTTGAATGCATCCTCGTCCACGTAGTTGTAGATGAACTGGAGTGCCGGCTGTTCGTTCTCCATGGTGTAGTGGCAATCGGTCTGGTTTGGCCGGTGTGCGAAAAAAGCATTAGTCAGTGCGCACAGACCTCTCCGGCCCTCATGCTCCACTCTACTCGAGAACTCAGATGCTCAGATATTTAGGTATTCAGATATTCAGATATTTAGGTATTCAGATATTCCTGCATTCCGATACAACCTGATGAGTCATAGAGTGTCATGATTATTCAGTAATTAATAGACAGAATCATGTACGGAGACACTAGTCATGGGTACTCATGGTTAGTCATGGCTACAGTATACTGGCAAACACCGGTTATAACCAGGCCAAGAATATTTCATTACATGTCAAAGTTCTTTCTGCATTGTGTCATGTACCAGATCTTAATATTAAGTCATGGTCGTAGTCACTAGAGATCATCTCTTATCATGTCACTAGGTTTGTATGCCGTATTTTACTAAACCCCATCATTTCAACAATCAGTAAAGGTTTAGTGATTAGTGGGAAAAATATATTATTAATTCAGTACTTATAGTAAATCAGTAGTAGTTAATAAGCGGAATGATCCCCAGATCTGGTCTTCCTATTTTCTCTCACTATATTGTATATGTCATTACGTCATAAGTCACTAGTCGCCACAATGCCATATCATATGTCTTGAGTCATTACATAATATAAGCCATTCCATTATGTCATATCATTACTTCATGCCATTATTGTATACCAATATTGCGTATACCATGGTCATCCAACATATTCCATATTCATTTATCATTTGTCATGAAGTTACATACTGACCATACTGACCATACTATAAGTATTATCTTGAGTACTATAAGTACTATTTTAAGTACCACCATATGTACTGTTATGTTCTTTAATACATCTATTGCCTAAAATTGTATCCGTTGATGGTTCCTCAAAGAGAGGAACCGAGGTGGCTTATATAACTTTGAGAGAAACGTGTTACCGGAAAACTCTCTACCAGAACAATGGTAAGGATTATTCTGGAATATTCGAAAGGAGCCATCGGAGCACTTCGTGCATAGATGGCCAAACGCCGTATCACCATTGTAACAATCGGACTGAGAGGCTTCATAATACCTTCATATGTAGTGTCCTACCTATGGTGGATCTAACAAAGGTATTGTAATAAGCACTACACTTTGAAGTATAGAAAAGTCGTACTTGTCTCCCAAAAGACTCATATCTCAAGTCTTCTAATTATATCATGCCATATATCATTTCTTATTCTGTTTGAATTATCTCACGTAGTCAACGAAGGCAATATATCTTTTGTCAATCTCTGGGATGTCCTTACTTCTATACATCGCACCATATCACTATTATATCATTTAGCTCCCTGGATTTCCATCTCTACTTTAGGATCTGGTTACTTATCTATATCAAGTTCTTTTAATTACTCAACCGCATCAATCAACTAAATTTTTCAACTGAATTTTTCAACTGAATTATTGAAAGCTTGCGGCCATAGTCTTACCGTCCGCATACCATCTAACAACTGAAGGATAATGTATACTCGTGTACCATGCCATACCATACCATACAAGTGTATACCTTTATTATGTAGATCTGTAGCCAAACTTAACCACACACTATGCCCATCAGATCTTACCGTACACAATTTAACGTATACATATACCGTGTAGAACCTTATACCTCATAGCTTTACGGGTGCAAGAAGTACCCCATGCCATTGATTAAACAGAAGCTATTATAAATCTCAGGAGTAGTAATTCATGGGCCGTAATTCATGGGCACTGATCAATAGAAATCCATTGAAAATAACTGTCTCATAAAAGACCACTATATCAAGATCCATATGGGCTTATCCATCGACTCACTTTTTCTTCATTATGAACTATGGGGGATGATGGCATAAGTATTAGAGGGAGTACGTATAAAGAACTATGAGGCAATTGTACATGTAGTCTTTAGGGGTATTGTAGCTGTAGAAATAGTAATAAAGAGCAGTAGCTTTCTTCTTGGAGGTGAGTAGATAATATAGGGAAATTCTAGTTCCCATAAATAGTACTAACTCTATCTTGACCACTTGAAGATCATGAACTAAGAAGTCTTTAAATCAGGCTCTAGACCATGTCTTCTTTACAACCAAGCGAATATTCGAATATTCCATCCAAGTATTTTTTTGAGTAATTAAATCTTTTTCATTGGATTCTTACTTTTGTAGTAACACAGACTCGCTTGATGTCTGGTAACCCAGTTTGAATATCATTGGACCAGCATTCTAGCCTACTGAGCATCATTTAATCAAATGATAGATATTTTTTGCCCAGTGGTTTGACTGCCACGTGACTATGTAGGTGTTTTAAGTAACCACCATCAGACCAGGTATTCTCAGAGAGGAAGACAGTCATAGATTTGATCCTTTGAGTCATAGTCAGTCATAGACTGCCATAGACTATCATGATCTGGTCTAGTCAGTCATGGTCAGTCAATTTCAGGTCTGGTGCATAGTGTCATATGTTGTGCCAGTGACAGGAACAGGAACACGAGGGTATTGCTTTGTTGTCGCCGTATAAGGCCTTATTTTGTCGAAATCACATTTCGTCATCACTGCCGAAAGGATCCAATTCGGGAAAATCACCCACGTCGATTTTACTGGGCCGTACGAAACTACCATGTTTCGGTCTAGCAGTGAAAAGCCGTAAGCCTCCAATCAGTCCATCGTTCTTCCCCACAGGCTCATCAAACTCCACGCCCACCCAGGGAGTTTTACCTCCATCCAAGGCCTCTATGGGCCCCACGTATTTCACCACGCCACGTCTCTCTCCCTCGATATTTATGACCCTACACCGGTCTCCTTCATGGATCTCCTGGGCCAATGAGGTATCTTTATCGTGGGCCCTTTCCACGGCATTCTGGAACAGTTCATCATAACGGCCGAGCTTCTGGTCTTTTTTCCACTGCAACACCGAGTTTGTCCGCTTCTCGTATGCCTCCTGAGAGAGCTCAAAGCCAACCACACCTTCTTCATCCTTAAGCAGAGCCAACTTGGACTCAGGATCACCGTCCTCCACATGGATCCGGCTATAAGGTTCAATATTAAATTCTCCTAGCATCGTCTGGGCATCATCATCGCTCCGAAGCACGATGTACTCATTGCTCAGCTTATTTGGGTAATGGTGGAGGGTCTGGTGGGCCGGATCTATACCGGTAGTCAACTCAAGGCGTTGTTTGAGGTACTCTAAGGTCCACTGTAACGAGACCTTTCTCTCGGACGACGTCAAGTCCGACGTGAAAAAGACGGGGATGTCCATGGACTGTGTAAAGCGAGGTGTGAGATAGGCGAGAATATAACTCCATCTTTTGGTGCGCACCGAAAATTCAAAGCAAAACTACTACAATGGACAATGTATGTATCGACTGCAACGAGCCATGAGCCCATACTAACGTTTAGAAACCTCGTCATTTCAAAAGGAATGACAAGAACTTCCGAGACAGAAACGATAGAGACAGAAATGACAGAAATGACAGAGATAGGAACGACAGAGATAGAAACGATAACAGAGGTGACCGGAAAGGGTCTGGCAGACAAGACGGGCCCCGCAAAGAAGCCATTCTCGACTTGACCAATTACCATGGCCAGCAGGTACAGGTCAAGTTCATTGGCGGGCGTTTTGTGGTGGGAGTGTTGAAGGGCCATGACCAGTTGATGAACTTGGTGTTGGAAGATGTGGTGGAGACATTGAGAGACCCCCACGACGACTCGGTGTTGACTGAGCAAACGAGGCACTTGGGAAATGTGATTGTGCGGGGTCCACAGTTGTTGACACTTTCACCTTTGAACGGTACGGAATGTGTAGAGAACCCGTTTGCTGCTCCACAGTGAGCCAAAACGGGGAAAAAAATACCAGGACAAAAGAGAAGAGAAAAGAACAGTACAGCTTGCTATAAAGCAGAGAATAACAGCACATCTTGCTATAAACCCGGACCATGTCTAGAAATCAGTGGTGTAGCACACAAAACTTGGTGTCTGGTCATCATTACCATGGAATCCAACCATGGAATCCACACTATAGAGTGAATGTCTACTGATGTCATAGCAGTATAGTGGACAGTACCATGATAGGCGAGCTTACCCATACAGGTCTTTCTACCTTTAAGTCCAGGACCATCACAAGGACCACTCAACCCACAGACGTAAAGAATCTACCAGTACATTATTGTAGTATGGTGTAATAGGGTGTAGTAGAGTAAATAGTGTGAGGATTCTACATGTGGTGGTGAGTGCCATAATTTATGTCTATCAGAACAATTAGGAGGTATGAGGTATATTAATGTTTAGGCTCATGACTTTCAATTCAATGAGTTCATCTATTATTACTAGTAATAGTAGTGTCAGAAGGTAGTGTCATAGAGTTATAGAGTAGTTATAAAGTAGTACATAGTAGAGGAATAGAGTGATGGTAGAGTGATGATATAGAGAAGGGTTGTTTGGTATAGTAACATCAGATAGTGCCATAGAGTAGTAAAGTGTACTATAGAGTAGTAAAGTGTAGTATAGATGGCTAGAGGTATAGCTATACTACTTTAAAATTACTATAGCCCAAGGAATTACTCCTTTAGAATGTAAATGAATGCATGCTAAGAATAATGTCGATAATGTTGATATCTCCATGTATCTTGAAAATGAGAGTATAGAGTATCTTGTCGCACAGTCGAGTTGAGATTCTCATAACTAGTCATTATTTAAAGCTTATAGCAGATTAGTTTGATCCAAAATTGGATCCAATACCCTCTCGTAAATATCTTTATTAGTGGTTAATTATTGTGAGATTCCCATTGCTATTCTGTATAGGAGTATATCATGTGGCCGTAAGAAGCATAAAGCTCAGTTCCATGGCAAATACTTTCAAAATCCAGCTGAACAAGACCTTTTAAGGTACTCTCCTGAATATAGAACATGAGAAATGACTGAGTGTGAATTCAAATTATACTGATCAATCAATCATAGTCATACCCAGTACTAATCTGTCAGATCCGTCATAGGTAGTGGCCTGCCTATTGAGGAATGTTTAAGCCTCTCTGCTGATATCCTGATATCTACCAGCCACCGACCAGCCACCTAAACAGCGCGCCTCCCTCTAAGACCTAGTATATATGCAACTCGAATTCCTCCATAGGAGGAAGCATCAACGAATACAGATAACTTAGTACAAACGTTACAACAAGAATCTAACATAATCCATATCCCAATACTACTTCATATCACGTACCAGTTCAATCACTAGTTCTTTAGAGTTTCCAAGTACACTTCCTAATACCATTAATGATCCTATCAATAAACTCCTCAATCTATGAGAACCAGAAAATTAACTAGTCGTTCATCGATGACTACAGTGAGTACAATAACTACAATGTAATGAGTGTATCAATGGGTGCGCAGTGCGTAAACGAAGTCCACGCCTAAATGCTCTGGTCGAGGCCTCCATGTTCACACTCTAATTTACCTAACAATCCCAGACAATCGTAAATGAATTAGACAATTTGACTAGAAAAGTCTGGAACTTAGAATATTTCTAAAGCTCTATTTTTAAAGCAGACTATTTCCAAGCGGATCAATTTCAAATTCCGGACACTGTCAGAAAAAAGTGGATGTTAGGGCGAGAACTGGTGTCCTGTACATCAATGCTTTTTTCGTGCCATTTATTTTTGCCTTGGTGAATGCTGCGCGTGCCAACAAAAAATATGAGCATTTACCATAAGCAAGGAATAAGCAAACTAAATTAAACATAGTAAAAAATATATAGAATGACTAAAGAAATGACTATAAAGAATATCCATGAAGAAATCAAGTATGAAAATGATTATGAATGGATATGAATGAGTATGAAGAAATTAAATATGATCATTGGAAGTCTTGGTATAATGGGTTTGAATGGGTCCAGGAAAGGTGGAACCTGGATGTTGGGGGGTCTAAAAAATATGGATATGATGAATTGATATGATGAATTGATATGTCGGACCTGCATGTCGGGCCTACATATAACCCCGTAAATCTACTTATTTCAGAAAATTTTAAACAATTCAAGAAATCCAAAAGTACTTTTTTCTCTACTTTTAGCGTGACGGAGTGTGGTCGTATATGCGCATTGCCATGGTTTCTCTATCTTCTCAGCAACAATGATAGCAGTATGCGCACATCCACATCGCTCTAAAATGAAACAAAAGAAGCTTAATACCCCAAGAGTATTGCATTTTTTTTTTACATTCTTGAGCCACTCAACCACTGAACCACTGAGCCATTGAACTGCCTAACCACTGAACCATTAAACTTCCATTTGACAATTCATAAATAAAAATCATATAATAAATTATATGACTTCGTGACTGAGTTTGCACACTGAGTTTGAAGTGACTCAGGTTCTGAGCACTGACTTTGCACTGACTCTGTGAGCAGTGAGATCTCGCAACTGCAAAATACTTTAGTCTCAATATGATCCGAGTGAATACAAGTGACCAAAGACTAATAAATTAGAATTGGGCAAGTAGTTGGGAGGTGAATTGGGAGGTGAATTGGGAGATGAATTGGGAGATGAATTATGGGTTTAGAATCTTAGGAAATTTAGAATTTAGGAATAAACAGTGGATGATAGAATATTGGGTTACCCTGAAAATGGGAAAGAGAACTAAGAGATAACAAGAGCATTAGATAAGATCTTGGATTAATAATAGAATGGAAAGAGTATCACAGAAAATAAAACAGAAATAGATAGAGCTAACAATAGACAATACCAGAAAATAGATAATTCCAGAAAATGGACAATACCACAAAATAGATAGAATGAAAAAAATACCTCCTATGGTCTATTCATTGGTGGATATATGGATGGGTGGATGTTCTGGAACGCGGGCGCGATCGGGCCCATCAGAGCTGGCGCAGGCATCGCGAGACTACCCACAACTCTCCATCATGGCCAGCGAATTCAACAACAACGTGTTTGTGTTGCCGCAGACCAACCAGCTCATCAGCTTGTACTCCATCATCCGCGACCAGAACACCAAGCGCAGTGACTTTGTCTTTTACTCGGACAGAATCATCCGGCTCTTGGTGGAGGAGGGTTTGAACCAGTTGCCGGTGGAGAAGGCCGTGATCAAATGTCACGGCAACCACGAGTACGTGGGCGCTAAGTTCCTCGGAAAAATCTGTGGAGTGTCCATTGTTCGTGCCGGTGAGTCCATGGAGATGGGCTTACGGGACTGTTGCCGGTCGGTGAGAATCGGTAAGATCTTGATCCAGAGAGATGAGGAAACTGCTCTTCCCAAGCTCTTCTACGAGAAGTTGCCGGAGGACATTAGCGAGCGCTATGTCTTTTTGTTGGACCCCATGTTGGCCACGGGCGGCAGTGCCATGATGGCCGTGGAGGTGTTGCTTTCACGGGGGGTCAAGGAGAACCGCATCTTGTTCTTGAACTTGTTGGCAGCTCCCGAGGGTATCCTGGCCTTCCAGGAGAAGTACCCACAGATTCGTATTATCACCGGTGGTATTGATGAGAAGCTCGATGAGAACAGGTACATTGTGCCTGGCCTCGGCGACTTTGGCGACCGCTACTATTGCATATAGATGTCTAGCTTACCAATAGTACTCAACGACTAACGACCAATGCGTACATTGACTTTCTTTATTTTTCCTTGTCGCTTAAAATAGCCGCCCCAACCTAACTTTGCCAATTTGTTCATTCACTGTCCTCTTTCCTCTATGCTCTATTAACTGTACATAGTGCTAACTGAGAGACCCTCGAACCCAACTCTCAACCCCACTCTCTATGGATTACCGACGCAGCAAGAGGTGAAACCTGATTTCAGCACAGAATTGTGGAGCCATAAATTCAGAGAGCCACCGAACCATAGAATTATTGAAGCACTTAAAATATGTAGTTTTTAGGATTGGATGGGTGGTCCTGGTGCTCTGGGGAGGTCTGCCCTAGTTGACTCCGGTAATTCCCAAGTGAGAGTTGGCAGTAGATATTTTTTTTCTTTGGCTTTTCCTGGTCTTCTTATTCAAAGTTCTAACTTCAAGTTCACTCCAAAAAAACCATACCTTTTTTATAGATTCAGGTTGGGAAGGTTATTCCACTGAGCACCTTAGAGGCGTAGGTGGTCATCGCAGCTGATACATGGTATTAGATGATGTGCTTTTATTTTTATTACTGTAATACTAGGCAATGGTAGGTTTCTGAGTTATAAATAGAGATTGGCCAGGATTGGGGGTTGAGATTGGGTAGTAGTAAGGAGGAGAGAATGGGTAGGATCAAAAGAGGGTTAAGCCCCCGGAATTGGGATCGCGGTCGGATCTAGCCTCCTCTGAGAATCCTTAAAACACACACACAACTAATATTTTTAGCTAAAAAAATAGACCATTGTGATGTCCGGAATTGCTGCACTTCAAAACACTTAGTTTCAAGAAAATTCAAAGAGAAAAAGGGTGCTTTGCGTTGGGCATTTTTGTCCTGGTGTAGCATGGTGCACGGGTCTTTCGCAGCCCCAGTGGCCCCATTTCCGGGGTATCCCCTTCAGTCCCCAGTATACACTATAACATTAAGTGGTATTTACTGATACCAACTCACTGAATAACCTTAATACTGCATGAATTTAATACTTGACACTGTAATTAGATTTTAAAGCTCTCACTTGTATTGAGCTTATGGATCCTCAAATGAGAACCGAGTATGTATGCTTTATGCTTGGAGGTTGCAACAGAGACTCACTCATGAGTAGGAACTGTCAGAAAAATAGGCAGTTTTTCTGGCCGAATTAAATCTTCTAATAGCTTATCAGCAATTGTACAGTCTGGCTTCTTATCAGGCAGTGTGGCTTATCGTCTACCCATGGAGGATGAAATCTCTTTAACTCCATGCCTTGATCTTTAACTCAGCAATTCAAACGTTAGACCTTTAAACCTTTAGAACCTTGGACCTTAAGACCTTTAGAAACTCCAGACCTTTAGAGACTTCAGAAACTTCAGATTCAACATGACTTTCACTGTACCTTGAATCTCTTTTTCCTGTCTAGAAAATCATCAAAGATACAAGTTATTGAGTACCACAACAAGAGTCCATGAGTAACTCTTTACAACCTGATAGTGCCTTTGACCAGTTAATGCTTTAACAACCTCACATTTGCACCTTGACCTTTGAGCACATTTGAACACTGTATAGACCAACAGTTTAAGCCTTCAGTTTGACAACAATTGAACACGTAACCCTTTAACAGTTTGGACCCTCTGTTTGACAATTAACATTTCACTTCAATCCAACCATTTGCGTTCAAATGTACCTCTTCACATAAGACTGTACCATTAACTGTACTGATCACTCTAATAGTCACTGTGCTTGAACACTTTCTTCAACTTTAAGTTCTTATGAATTGAAACCTCTTTGAACTTCCTCTTTGAACATTAACCAATGTGGACCTTTTCATTCACCAATTAAGCCTCAGCCCACCTTAACATTAAATCAGTGGTCAAGTATTAAGTTTGGTCTGCAGGTTTTTTGCTCCAACTCTTTTTCAGAAACCCCCATTTTCAAACCCATAGTGATATTTATAAGCACTTGCGGTGGATGATGTCCGGGTCATCAGCGTACTCTTGGGCCGAGACCCACATCTTTTTGAAAGTCGAGAGCCCTGCCAAAATGGACCCACCTATCCATGTGCTGTACTTGCGCTCTGGCGGAGCGTAGATCTTGATTTTCATGTGTGTGTCTTGGCTCAGCGTATTGGCACGCGAGCCCCAGATGGAGTGTGCCGGCGAGCTCTGGGTGTTCTTCATCTCGGAGATCAAACGGTCTCCAAAGTTGCGGAGAAGCGTGGTTCCACCCGAGAGTATGATGTTTTGGTAGAGCACGGGCCGGAGGTCGAGATCGGTCTTGGAGATGGAGAGGGCCATGAGCTCATGGATACCCAAGGACTCGTTGCCCACGATTTGTGGATTGAAGAGGATTTCCGGCGCCCGGAACTGCTCCACACCCAACGCCAACGTGTGTCCATCCGGAAGCTTGTAGGAGGCCAACAGAGAGGAGTCGGCGCCTGCACCCTTGACCAAGTATTGGGAGTAGGAGATGCCGGAGAAGAGGCGTTCGTCTAACGATATGTCCTTGGACACGTAGCAGCATTTCTCCTTGATATCACGCACGATGTCCAACTCTGAGCTGGACTGCAATGCCACGCCACTCATGCGCCGGATATTGTAAGCTAGGTGCTTAGTGATATCTCTGCCCGCAAGATCCATTCTCTTGATGGACGACGGGAGCGAAAAGCCATCGTATACCGGTACAATATGGCTGACTCCGTCGCCACTATCTAGCACAACACCCGTAGTTCTTCCGGATGCATAGAGCGAGAGCACGGCCTGGATGGAAATATATGCACAAGGTACATTGAATGTCTCAAAGAAAATCTGGCACATGCGGTCCCGGTTAGCCCTAGGATTAAGCGGTGCTTCCGTCACAAGCAAGGGGTGGTCCTCAGGGGCTGCCTTCAAGTCATGTGTATATGTGTGGTGCCATACCCGTTCCATATCGTCCCAGTTGTGCACTACACCATGTTCCACAGGGTAACTAAGGCGAAGTAGACCTCGATTCTGTTGGGCCACGTCTCCCACGTATGCCTCTGAGTTGTTGTATTTGGAAACCTTTTCTTCGATGGCCGACATCAGTGTGCCGGCCATGATCTTATGGTACTTAGGCCTGCCCACTATGGACAAGCCGTATGTCTTGGGCGTATCTTCGCCGGCAAACCCAGCCTTGATGCTTCCGGACCCATTATCAATGACTATAGGTTGGTTGTATAGAGGACCTTCCTCCATGGTACAGCTTTTTCTTGGGGTTTTTGGCGATACTTGGTGGTGTTTGGTGGTGTGTGGGTCTGGTGTATTGCGACCTTCTGTATCGGAAGATCTTATGTTTTGGTGAAATGCGTGTCAGCGCGCTATGCATCAGGTACGCGATGGACTCATGCACACTCTCCATAGTAACTTCCAGTCCCTCATAGTAACCTCCAGTCCCTCATAGTCCCTCCTTTAGTGCGTAATCTGATTTCCCACTCTCATTTTTTAGTCTTATTAAATCTCTTTATTCTTCCACTTCTTAGTATTCTTAAATAAAATAGCTTGAGGAACCATGGAAGCTGAGATATTATTGGGACTGTATTAATAGATCAGTATTTGTCTGTCTCAGCCACAAGTGCCCCATTTGAATATTTATTTCAAGTGTAATTTTCTTGGTGTGGAATATAGCACTGATGAGATGGTAATTAGTGGGACTATTCGAAGGTAAAGTATTTTGTCTGGCAGTGTGTGTCTATCTCTGTCTCACTACCAGCAGTCTCATTCACAGAGATGTACTTCTCTAATATCTCAGAGGGTATTATTAAAATGATATTGATTTTTGTATAGAAGGTCTTCAAGAGATAGACTATCTGGACTGTCTCATCTAGTTCTGATAGTTCCACTCGGTCTACCACTACACTTGGTCTACCACTACACTTGGTCTACCACTACCCTGGGATTCACTACCCCAGAATTCATTAGCCTGGATAGAACTTTCTTTAGGTGTATAATTATTTAGTACTTTTCTGGTTATTTGAAACACTGCTATATAATGCTTGCACTTCACTGGAATACCACTGTACTTCACTGGAATACCACTGTACTTCACTGGAATACCACTGTACTTCACTGGAATACCACTGTACTTCACTGTACTCCACTGTACTCCACTGTACTTCATTGTACTCCATTGTACTCCACTGTACTCCACTGTACTTCATTGTACTCCACTGTACTCCACTGTACTCCACTGTACTCCACTGTACTTCATTGTACTCCATTGTACTCCATTGTACTCCACTGTACTCCACTGTACTTCATTGTACTCCACTGTACTCCACTGTACTCCACTGTACTTCATTGTACTCCATTGTACTCCACTGTACTCCATTGTACTCCATTGTACTCCACTGTACTCCTGTGTAATCTCAGTCACGTCTCACTTAGTCTCAGAGATACTCAGTATGATCCTGTCCAATCTTCTCCTAGTCAAAAACAAAAAATTATAGAATTTAATAAAAATAAAAATTTTAAAGCATTAGGATGAAATTCGGCCCTTGAAGTCATGTTCTTAAAAGCACAAAATAATATTCGTACACATTGTGATGCATCTCTTTTAAAATATGAATAACTTTGTAATTCAATGATTATATATAAAGCTAATAAATCATTAAAGATCATTAGATATGGATAATTAGGGTTTATAAAATGAAATATGTCCTTGTAGTCTGACTCTTGCTTGGTTTCTCTCTCGCTTGGTCGGACTCTCGCTTTTCTCTCTATTTTCCCCTTTAGTTTAAATTCAAAATACTATAAGCTAGGGTAAATCCTTAAGATGATTTCAGTGCCACCGTAATCTAAATCAAATAATTATTGGAATATTACTGTGAGCCTGTTGTCTCTTGGTCTCAATCTTGGTGTCATGAGATCCGCGACATACATACAGTGTTATTCAAAACTATTCAAACCAGCGCGCCAAAACGATTCAAACCAGTGCAACAAAATGTTTCGTACCCCTTCGCACAATCTTTCAAACCAAATGGACAGGTTGTTGTATATAGTATAACAATTAAACCAGTTCAGTTCCGTCCGTTTTTCACCCTTGATTGGTACTGCAAGACTCCCAAATGTAGTATATAAGAGGCAATCCTCCAGATTTAAGATTACAGAATATTGAATTCTAATAAAAGTTGGTTTGAACCATTCTGTCTTATTGATTTGAAACATTTTGTCGCGTAGGTCTGAATCGTTTCGAATAACACTGTAGTGAAGAAGCAGGAATGCAGAAATCAGCTGGTCCTGTCGTAATGGCGACGCTCGTATTCAAAAATAAGAGCATTCGGGTATAATTTGTCTCAGCCCACCCACCAAAATTCGTTTCCTTTTTAAATCTAAAAAATAAAAAAATGTAATGATTTTGGAATAATCACGTGATCCTGAAAACTATACGAAGATTATATTCTATACTGTATTATCACAAGTCTATCTTTTTCTCTTTCGTTGTCTATGTATATGACCAAGAATACCTAGTTCCTTTGTATTCACACAATGAACCCACAATAATATCAGACCAATCATAGACTATATAGTCTTTCTTAGTCTAATCAGCTACTATACTATGTCTGTCTGTCTGTCTATAATGTAAAATTATACCTGCCACTATAGCCTTAATTTGACTGTATTGAATAAGGTACTGTAGTAGTAGGCAAGGTACTAAACTACTGATTTTGATCACTACACTAGTACCCCCCAGTGATATACTCGGTCTCCTGTTACTATAGACTCTGGTGTTCTGTAGCAATACAGTCTTGTGGCACATCGATACTGTAACAATACTGTACAGGGTTCACTACTGCAATATGATGAACTAGTTTGTATTCCTCTTAGTGTACAATTACTGAAAACTAACTGCCTTTAATACTGGGCCTTGGCTATAAACTACAGTACCACACCATAGTCCTGCTTATCTCTACTCTACCATTACATCTACTCTACCATTACATCTACTCTACCATTACATCTACTCTACCATTAAATCTACTCTACAATTACAACTGCAATATACCAGTAATCTACAACGTACTAGTGATCTACAACGTACTAGTGTACTTGATTTGATAACTCACTACTATTACGCTACAATCTTGGCTTAATTTGCGGAATTAAACCACAGATCACTTGCAAATATCATTCAACGGAAAGCTTTATTCAGATGTAATAGATCGTGACATCTAAACAGTAACAAAATTGGACCTTCGGTGACTTTGTTGGAGTCACTATAGGTGTACAGAATGGCCTAAACATACATCACATCAAATATGATCTATCCTGCATCAAACCCCCAAAGCATATATATCCTTCTTATCACAATCATTCCAGTCTTTCTGACACCAAGACACTTCAGTCATTTTTATTTCTGGACTGGTCATATATTCCCAAGGGCACTGTTTGGAGGGGAGTGCATGTGGATTCGCAGTCTCTCATTATATCACCAAATAAATACATTACACATAGTTCATCCAAACACTGCACCTTCTTCCTGGTCTTAAAAATCGACTTTTGATCCCCACACCTCCAGATCGCTACTACACATACTTCTATCCTAAAACTCTTATATACCGTTGTTTCACCCCGAACCATAACCTTAGCATGTCCCCAGTCCTCACCCTCTCCAATGAGCAGAAGGCTCAGGTGCGTAACGCGTTCACCATCATCGATAGCGACTCCAAAGACGGCATAATTACCCTTTCCGACTTGGTCAACGTGTACAAAACCTTGGGCGTGGAGGTGCCCTCGGAAACAGTGCTCAAGGGCATGTTGGAGGGAGAAGAGCTGATCTCGTTTGCTCAGTTCTCGCGTATTCTAGCTGCGGAGCTCGGCAAACTCGATAGTAAGGCCGTGATTGCCACTGCTCTACGGACTTTCACCACCGAGGAAAACCGCCATACCTTGACCATCGATGTGGGCACTTTGAAGGAAGCTTGTTGTTCGGTCCAGCTAGGAGAGCTTGGGTCGGGCGATAACCGCTTATCCAGAGCAGCCTTCGACTCTTTGACCAAGGGTTTTGTCAAGGAGCAGGTGGACGGAACAAAGGTTTTCTGTGCCTCCAACTGGCTAGACGCCTATATTGAGTAAGTCACTGCTTTTGATTTTTGACTATTGATTATTGGTCTTGGTCTCCCTATTGGTACTCTTTGGGAGACTATTGATCTAGACCAGTCTTCATATAAGTCATTCTCCTAGTTCTATTAGTTCTGGTTCTGACCCTGGCTCCATTAGTCCTGGTTCTGGGTTTTTTGTTTAGCTCTACCAGCTCTATTGACTATTTATTCTATTGAATATTGGCTCAAATGGTTCTATTGATTCTATTGACTATTAGTTCCGAGTTCCATTGACCACTGGTTCCACTGGTTCCACTGACTATTGAACATTGGTTTTATTGACTACTAGCTCCATTGGCTGCTACTTATTCTAGCCCTTTTAGTTCTTTTGACTATTAGAGACGGCTACGATATATGTTCAGTGCAATACTGCCCAAGCCCCAGGATCGTTGCTTTAGTTTGCGATAGCTTAGAGCCTCTAGCGGAGACAAAAAATGGGCACAAAGGCCCCGTGCTCATAGTTGATCCAGTCCTTGGCGACAATGGCAATTTATATGTGCGTCGGGAAATTGTGGATGTGCATGCAAAATGTCTTCTTGGCAAAGCCCAAATCACTACTCCTAACCGTTTGGAATTGGAGGTGTTGACGGGAATAACCGTGGATTTGTGTGCTTTTTGAAACTGGGCCAGTTAAGTATGAGGATCAAGACGGACTGAAATAGGAACACAGCTACAATGGGAGATATGTCACGAGTGGATATTATCAACGAGGAATCGCCTAATGTCCAATCAATATTCTTTAAGCGTTACTTACTTCTTGCTATAGTGGGATACATGCTTATGACTCTCCTTGGTCTGGTTCATTTTGATGATCAAATGTACTACTATGGGTCTGGTATAGCCTTGTTCAATTCAAGTCTATTTATTCTTATTGGTGATCTTACAACCTTTCTGGCATCTCATTTGTCCTAATTCCATCTGATCAGTGATCACAGTGGTTTTGTTTTAGTGGTGGGTGTACCACAGGTGATATCTTCTCTGCAGGCTCAATGGTCGATAATCAACTCGTCACAGCCCCAGTCCTCATACGATCCGTCCGGCAAGTACCGTCTAAGCACCAACGGAATCTTTCTTTGGGCCAACTCCTTCATGGCAATCTGCAACGGGTCTGTTTCTCCCTCAATGTCCACCAAAACTGGCGCATTCAAGGAAATCTGCAAGGCACGCGTACCAAGCACTCTGGCCCTCTCATACTTGGTCATGTAAGGCGTGGTTGTTCTGTCTTCTTTTGCAATGGCTAACCCTTTGGCAGCCTTGACCCGAATCTGGGCATCGGCCTCACTATAGCCTCCGTTGATGATGGTTCTTCCATCCTCGGCTTTCAAGCCATTTTCCTCTCCGTTTTGAGCATCGACGGGGTCTGGGTCCTGGAACTCGTCGTCAGAGAAATGGTCAGGGGCGTCGAAGTCCTCGAAATTCTCCGGTGCTTCGTTGAAGGCATCTTCTTCAAGGGACATTTTGCTGGGGAGAGTGTTTTTTTAAGAATGTTTTTTTGAGCTGAGGCTGTATGCAGGTACATATCGCAACTTCAACATCAGGCAGGCAGACAGGCAGACAGGCAGACAGACAGACGGACAGAGAGTAATTAGACAGAAAGACAGAAATAGAGATGCAAAAAAAACAGAAATAGAGATATACAGAAAAAAAAACAAGAGGAGATATACTTGGGCTTACCTGCAGGAAAGCACATTTACAGTCTACAGTCAATTACCTCATTTATCATCTTCTTCAAATGCTTTATATGAACGTCATGCAGCGATGGCTCTAGGAGAATGCGATTATTACAACTCATCGGCGTATGGCAACACGTCGGTGTTTCCAACAGCCACGTAGTTGAACGCTCCCAACTTGGCACCCTTGCCACTGTCAGCAGAAATGGTGATGTCATGGGGGAACTCGAAGGATTCCTGCAAGGCCACGGACAATTCGGCGGCCTTAGTGGCATTGGATAAGTCGCTAGCCTTGATGGAGGACACAGCCTTTTTGGCAGCCTTGATGCCCTCAGAAACAACGGCAGGGGAGGCGTCGGTCACCGACACAACAAACAAACCGGCGTCCTGGTATTTGTACAATTTGGAGTCGGCACCCTGCACCTTGGCCAAAGGAGCGGAGGCAGAGGGCACAACAGAGGTTCCGACGGCAGCAGCCAACACCTCATATTGGGCAAAGTCTTTCTTGGCCACAGGCACAGCAATGGCAGCGTAAGAGGGTCCGGTGGCAGGGATTCTGGACTCGAGTCCGGTGTGTGTCTTGACAGCAGGGGCAGATGTGGAGCCAGCAGGCAATTCCGAGAAAGCAGACTGGGAAACAAAGTTGGCCAAGTCAGCTTGGTTGACACCACTGGCCACAATGTGCACGTTTCCGGAAGTGTAAGATTGGGCAGCAAACTCGGCCACATCGTCCTGGGTCACCTTGATAGCAGGATTATAGTATAAAGGCTGGCCCAAGCCCTTTCTGAAGGAAAGCTCGTGTAAGGCCTCAAGACCAACGAACTCATTACTTTGGTGGGCAGCATGGGCCTCAGCCTTGGCCACAGGCAAAACGGTCTCCACAAACTCGTGGGGTCTGAAAGATGGCTTGGCAATCACATTGCCCAAGGCCTCCACATAGTAAGGCAAGTCCTGCTTTAAGAACTGAGTGGACAACACAATGGCATCTCTAGTGACACCAGAGGAAAAAGAACCACCGAGTAACTCGGACTCTCTTGTGAATCTCAACGCAGACTTAGCCTCAGTGTTGAGAAAGCCAAACTTGGATAAGAGGTGGGCCACACCAGCCTTGCCCGACTTGGAACCGGAGTTGGCAACAACAACGGAAAGCGTGGACAAGTTTCCGGGGGCATCTCTGGACACCAATTTGACGGGGGCGGTGCTGTAGGCACGGGCAGAAACACGAGACAACATATTCTGGGATTGGGAAGAGGGACGAGACGCTTGGTGGGAGATTTTTTGACCTTAGGAAATGCGAAAAATCCGCCTCGTGATTGGCTGCCTGTCACGTGTGCGCATGTCTGCTACTACTCTTCAGTTCAAGTACCGTAATGAATTTAATGGGGATTGTATTTATTGGGGGGAGCTGATGAAGACTATAATTGCTAAGTGATATTCCAATGAATACTTTTGTAGCTGTATAATTATAGGGTCGAGTTATTTGTGTTTGATTGAGTGTGGTGGTTATAGGGTAGTGTCGTACTCATAAGAGGAATAGTGATGGTAGTTTTTGCAAGCGAAATGGTTAGCAGTTTTGCAGTATAGTATTATGATATTTATTTGGGGAATTAGACTGTGTATTGTGGATAACTAATGGACCCTTGAAGCTATAGATGAACCTGCGAAAGACTACCAATACTATACTACCAGTGCACAGGATAATATACTCACTATAGTGCACAGGATTATATACTCACTATAGTGCACAGGATTATATACTCACTATAGTGATTTGGATGTAGATGATGTAAAGATGCACCACCGGAAATAATATTTACTCAGCGAACTAAACTATGACTATGATGCTAGAGATCCAAGTTACCATTACTATAAAACAAAGACTATGGAACAAAGACTGTATACGTCTAGAGCCAGAAATCCTACATAGACTGGAATTATACAACAGATATGTAGATGTTAGATTCTTGTTGGCACGCAAATTACCTAAACTTGTATTCGTTGATAATTCCCCATAGGGAGGAATCTGAGCTGCTTTTTTAGTGTTTTAAAGGGAAAAAGTGGCTTCGAAAATCTCTTCTCCAAAAGAATAGTAGTGATTGTTCTAGCTCAACGGCATTTGGAATGACCATTGTTAGGATGTGATGGCGTATGCTTCATAATACCTCTATGGGTAGAGTCCTGTCTATAGTGGATGTAACAACTATTTTTGGATGGTGGATATTCAGGTGGAAGACTTATAGAATGTACTTATAGAATGTACTTATAGAATGTACTTATAGAATGTACTTATAGAATGTACTTATAGAATGTACTTATAGAATGTACTTATACAATGTACTTATAGAATGTACTTATAGATAGTACTCATAGTACTCATAGATAGTACTCATAGATAGTACTCATAGATAGTACTCATAGATAGTACTCATAGATAGTACTCATAGATAAGTAGTACTAAGTTCCACTACTACTAGTCACTGCTGATTCTAGCTATGGTTGCCCTGGTATAATACGACTAGTACTATTATTTTTTATAATCTATACTCTATAGACCACCACAGTACTTTTTGTAGACTCAGTGTCATTACGTTGATACAATTACGTTGATACAGAGATGGACTTCAATTAGAACTACCTTGTTCAGGACTACTAATTGTACATTATTGTTCTAGGATACTAATTAGTGTGTACGGGGCTACTAAATTATGGTGAAAAGTAGAGTAGAGTAGAGTAGAGTAGAGTGGGTTAGTGGTTATAGTGGAATTATAGGGTATTTAAATGAGAAGCAGGGCTCCTAACCACACTAACTAGTACTATACTCATACTGCTACTAGTTAAGACTGGCATACTACGTTGACTATACTATACTTCTACTATACTCTTTAGCAGTACTATGCTCGATATTCTACCTACATAGTACTATACTATTGCTTCTTCTGTACTGTACTACTACTATAGTACTGCTGATATACTCTAGCCTCCTGGTAGCCAGTAGTATACACGACTATAGACTAGTCTACTATGCTAGACGGGTGCATGTTTTATGATTTATCTAGTTACTACTGTACCAATGGATAGCACATTAAGGATAGATTAGATCTGACCCACCGAGTCACAGTCATGATCTATTCTTTTTACTATGCTAGTGTTCACCAAAAAATACAGACTTACATGACTAGATGTCAACAGACAAGGTTGTAGAATTGCATGGCTATCTTTAGCTGGTGTTTCTTTTGGTGGAAAACTTATAGATAGTATTTATAGACTACTGTGAATTACTACTACTGATTCCCACTCATAGATACTACTCATGGATAGTACTTATGATAGTACTTATGATAGTACTTATGATAGTACTTATGATAGTACTTATGATAGTACTTATGATAGCACTGATGATAGTACTTATAGATACTACTCATACATTACTATTAGTAGCTTACTACTAGTTACTACTACTTGGTCAATACTAGCTACTACTAGAGTACTGCTCATAAAATATTACTCATGTTTACTACTCAAAGACTAGGTGTACTAACTACAAGTGCTAAGTTCTACTACTACTATTCAGTAGTACTAGTTACTACTACTACTATTCAGTAGTACTAGTTACTACTACTACTATTCAGTAGTACTAGTTACTACTACTACTATTCAGTAGTACTAGTTACTACTACTACTATTCAGTAGTACTAGTTACTACTACTACTAATAAACACTACTACTAGTTTCTACCTATAGTGCACTACTTATGGCTGACTGCAAAAGAATGCTCCTGGTATTTTACTACTACTACTACTACTACTACTCATAGTCATACTACTCATAGTCATACTACTCATAGTCATACTACTCTACTATAACCTTCTCTGCTTATTCTAAGTATCACTCAAGTGGCAAGTGTCTATCTTACAGTCTCCACCCCACTAAACGCTCTGTACTTCTTCTGAACTATGTACTTATAACCATTATCAATCCTCACCACTATCAATTTGAACTACTTTCAGATTTCACTAGTAACAGTTCAAACTACTATCATTTTTCTTTTCTGTTACTACTCTTACTATTAATACTACTGATACTAATCATTACTACTACTACTCCTACTAATAGCTCTACTTATACTATACCCATGAAGTTCCATTTATTCTACTCTCATACTACTCATACTACTCATACTCTAGTTATAGATTACTACCAGTTACTACCAGTTACTACTATTAGAGTAGTACTCCTAGATTTCTAGTTACTACATATGACCACTGTTGGTTTCTGGTTTACTGATACAATCATACTTTTCTGTATTGATCTTGAGCTCCAAAAGAAAACATGCAGAGAACTGGAGACCTGGTAATATATGATCAGTGATTCATATTGATCATGTGGAGTATACCATTTCTGGCTTAGGTCTAGGGCTGCTCATAGACTGCCATAGTTATTCACTCCAACTATTCACTCCTGGATTGTCGTTGATTGATTCTGCCTTGATTCAAATAAGTTCAAGCAGCACAGTAATTCACTTTTGGCTGGTTCTATTGCTGGTATATCAGTAGTAGCACAGGATGCCAGGAATAGTACCCTTACCTGTATGATTATACAATCACAATCTCTGATAGTATAAGTCTTGGTAATAAGTACTTGAGTATTTGAGTCTTTGGGTTACTCAGTACTAAAGAAATGAGTACTAGTATTAGACTTGATAAGTACTACTACTTGAGTACTTGACTTTGAATACCAATGTGATAACTGATAGTATCAGTACTTGAGCTGATAGTACTATGAATACTATGAGAATCAGTAGTTCTTGATCTTAAGTATTTTGCTGTGCTAGGACCACCGACTGTTGATTTGGGTCTAAATCTGGGTCAACTTAAGCTGGGAAGCATCGGTTATGTTGTTCACCTCCACATAGTCAAACACAAGGCGACCCCAGATAAAGTCCAAGAAGAGCAACACGTGCACCACGCCCCACGCCAAACTCATGCTATAGAAGAAGTTACTGTTTCCGTTGCCCAACACAATCCAACAGTAGTAGAAGATGGGCGAGAGCAAGAGGTTGAGGATCAACGCAAGCGTAGTCACGAACAAGAACTTAGTGTGGCGGATCACGGTATTCTTGAAGATCGGAATGAAAGAGATGGAGAAGCCCAAATCGCCGATGATGGGGTACGACTTGGAGAAGTTGATCCAGAGCCCACAGAGGAAAAATGCCAACAACGAGTCCCCCGCTTTGGGCGAATCAGCATACTCAAAAAACCGGAGAGTAAGAGGTACCACAAACACAAAGTTGTACAAGTTGAAGATGCCCTTATAGAGCGAGGAGAAGAACTCGAACATCTCGGTGAAGATATACCACCAGAGCCCCAAGTTAGGGGTGATTTTATCCAACGAGAGCACCGACCAGTAACACGAATAGAGGAACTCGGGCGACGGGCTAAGCACAAACGAAATCATGAGAAGCATGGTCACGGAGATGAAAAACACCCCAAACCCTTTGACCACGGTATGGGCCCAGTTCAGGCGGTCCAGCACTGCATATGCCAAGGCCAAGTACGGCACCACCAAATAAGCCGGGTTAAATGAGAGGTACGTAGCGCACGCCAACGCTATGGCGCCGCGGAACACATTGGCTTCCACCAACACCTGCACCAACAGCTCGACCACCAAAAAATATGAAAATGTGGAGGTGGAGTGCGACCAGTTGTTGAGGATCATCAAGGGGTTGAAAAGGTAAAACGACGCCACAAGCGCACAGTTCAACGGCTCAAATCGACGCCCCGTTTTTCGACTATGATGTTGGTTGTACCACGTGTTCAATTGCGTCAACTTATAGGCGATTCCAAGATCCACCACAGTATAGAGGGCGTTGAATAAGTACGGAGAAAATCCGGCGGGAACCGAGTCTTTAAGTACCTTCATCACAGACACAAAAAGAGGGGGGTGGTGCACCATGGCGCCATCATATACGTTGATATCATTGTCCAATAGGAAGAAAGCTTCCTGGAGCGAGCGGAACGAGTCTATGGGCGTGGACACCTCGACGGTGGCAGCAAGCGACGAGGTTATATCGGGGAGAAGAGAGGGTACGAGGAACCGGAGCGCTGCCCCGGTGCCTAAAACAAGCGGTAGAGACATGATGGGGTGGATATGGGCTACGCGCAGCTAAGTTAACGGGCCTCAAAACCCGTACACCAAGACACGTTTCGGATACCAAAATACATTCGGTACACCAAAGATACTTTTATATTCCATACACGAGAATATTGCCTCATTTAAAAAGCCATGAGTCGAACTGGTGAATTGGTTTCAGCCATGAAATCATGGTATTGGCTTGTAAATTGGTGTAGGAGCATAGTTAAGGTACACCCGTACACCAACCTTTAGAAACTCTTAACTTGTATTAATATTCCATGAGAGTAAGATACGGCAGCTTTCTATATTGGGAGCGTTTAGACTTGATTTGGGTTGAATGAGTTAAAGACCCGTACACCCAGATATAGACCCGTACACCAGAATGATAACCAAGGATCAATCCAAGATTCAGCCTCTGTCTATCTATCTACCTATCTGTTTATCTGTTATTCGGTAAGGAGTTTCCTACAGTGAACTCATTTTATGTCTCTTTGCTAAATAATAATAGCTAATGTGGGTTGTCTGGTTATGAGCACTGATTGCCATCGAATAATAATGGCTGAGTTCATTACATGAGCCCGACATTCATTACATGTTATAAACTTACATGCTATGAGAACTGAATCTTTAAATCAGTACCCTACTATTTCTCTCCATAACACAAATAAGGAACACGGGATAGAAAGCCATGTCCAGCAGACCCGTACACCAATTTTAAAAATACCAAATTTACTAGAAATTCCGGTATCTTTTCGGTATTTCCCAGAGCACAAGTTTAGTAAGGTATCTACCACCCTTCACCATGTTACCAGAAAGCAGTGGAGTACAGCAGTACAGCAGTACAGCAGTATATGCTTATTATTCTGGGAAGTGGAGTAGTTAAAAGTCACTTTAAGTATGAAGGACAGTAATACAGTACTGCAGCTTAGTACAGTATTTTAACAGACTACAAAGTGGAGTGTAGTAGAGTACTCTTAAAATAGTGGTATACCAAATTCCTGTATTTAAGTATAACAGACCTGCACACAGCACCGCGAGGTATCATCTCCAAGCATATAGCATCTCACCGCACCCATTCATGTCTACAGTATGTCGACTCAAAAAGTCCCTTTAGGCCGTACTAACGAGCAGTTCCAGCCCATCAACCCCAAGCCCTTCCTAAAGACGCTTCTAAACAAGTCCGTGGTTGTCCGCTTGAAGTGGAACAAATTGCTGTACAGAGGTGTCTTGGTCGCCATAGACAACTACATGAACCTACAGTTGGAGGACACGACGGAGATTGTGGGTGACAAAGCGGGTGGCGAGGCTAAGGGTGGCGAAGAGAAGATTGGTGATATTTTTATTCGTTGTAACAATGTTTTGTATGTGAGAGAGGCCCTGGCAGAAGGACTGGCAGAAGGACTGGCAGAAGGACTGGCAGAAGGTCTGTGTGACACCATGAATGAGGCCTGAATAGGCAATAATGCCTGAATCAAGGTTTGTTAAGAAAAGACTAGGGATGAAAGGAGTTCGAAATTGGAGAATGTGGGTTCAGGAGTCACGAATTGGTGGAAGTGATATTGGAATGGGTGTAGAAAATGGAGCTAGATTCTGGAGCTGGATCTGAAGCTGGACTGGAGTCTGGAACAAAACCATGGCATGGAAATATTAATTGGTCTGAAACATACAGGTCTCTAGAATTCAAGGTTCATAAAAGTCTGGAAATCTATGGCTCTATGGCTCTATGGCTCTATGGCTCTATGGCTCTATGGCTCTATGGCTCTAGTTCAGGGTTGGAAGTGGTCTATTTGTTGCTATAGTCTTCCAGAAAGCTCTCGGGAAAGACCATGTCACGTGACAACAAATGGAGGCCAAGAATTTGCTTTTCCAAGAGTGCATCAAGGTTATCTTTTGAGGATTCATTGAGGGCCTTAAAAAGTTCCTTCACATCATGGTGGCTTGAGTCATACCATAATGATTTACTTATTACCCTGGAGACAATATTAACCATAATAGGGATGGAATCGTCATGACAATTCCACTATGTACTACTCTACTCTACTACTTTTATATAGTAATACTACTGTTATACACCATAGGTAGTGCTCTATTTATTGAGGTATTTTGAGCCTACGCTGCCTAATCTCAACAAGGGCCATTTCATTGTACCACTTCTCTACCATCAATGACGAGACACCAGGATGGAATGTGGAGAGTTTTCCCCCTTTTCACCTAGCAAAAACCCGTTAACTAGGTGACGACATTGTCAAATACTTAATAGCTCAGTTTCCTCCTTGTTAGAGAACATCGGCGAATGAACATACTAAACAAAGTACCTGACGTAACAAGAACCTACCATAACATAGTCATATAGTCATATATAGTCAGTAGTCATATATAGTCAGTAGTCATATATAGTCAGTAGTCATATATAGTCAGTAGTCATATAGTCAGTAGTCATATAGTCAGTAGTCATATAGTCAGTAGTCATATATAGTTATATGTGCTATGGCTCTGAAGATTAAAATCTCTCATCCTAATCATCCAATGAGCATCTGCATCTTACCGAGAAAGCCTTTTTGGCTGAGAATAAGAATTGTTTGGGTGTCTTCATTCGGTTTGGTGGCCCGTCACTGTACATGAATAAGACGATTTTGTACACAACATATTTAAAGCCTTTCAGGAAAGTTGCAATGCTCTGAACGCCCTTTGAGATAATGGAATAATAGGCTTTTTGGTGATGGTTATATATAGTCATCTATAGTCATCTATAGTTATTTATAGTCATCTATAGTTATTTATAGTCATGTATAGTTATTTATAGTCATACCTAGTCATATATAGTCATCTATAGTTATTTATAGTCATAACTAGTCATACCTAGTCATACCTAGTCATACCTAGTCATACCTAGTCATACCTAGTCATACCTAGTCATCTATAGTTATTTATAGTCATACCTAGTGTTATGTTCTTTAATAAAGTATGTTGACCTAAGCTTGTATTCATTGATGGTTTCTCAAAGGAAGAACCGAAACAACTTATATAACTTTGAGAGAAACGTGGCATAGAAAAAGTCTCCACCAGAACAATAGTAAGGATTGTTGCAGAATACGTGCTATGATGGCCGATGGCCGTGATACAGCGTTTGCAATGTCCATCGTTAGGATCGGACGTCGTAGGCTTGATAATGCCTCTATATGTAGTGTCCTACCTATAGTGGTTCTAACATATAGTTATGTATAGTCATATAGTTATGCAGTTATGTATAGTCATATAGTTATGCCGTCATATATAGTCATATAGTTATGCAGTCATACCTAGTCATATTGTCATAACGTACCTGACATAACAACAAGAACCTAACAGCACTACGACTATGGTGTATTCGTACTACTGACTACCATTATATACTAGTAGTAGTTTTTAGATACCAGTTATGTCAAGTACTCTGTTTACTATGTTCATTCGCCGCTGGTTCATCCTAGAGGAACCGTTGCACCCTATATAGACTAGTCCGGTATGGAGGAATAGAGATCGTAATGAGACCGTTCAACCTCTGGTCAGCCAGTACAGGTTTCAACATGCACATAGGTAGTTTACCACCCATGAAGGGTCTAACAGTAGTACTACTGCTCTACTCCACTCTACTCTACTCCACTCCACTCCACTCCACTCTACTCTACTCTATTGTCAACAACTATAAACAGTGTTTATGGTGAATGTATAAGTTGGACCAACTAAATCATTACCGATAGAGTGGAAGCTTCGACATTATGCTTAGGCGTATGGACTGAATACTATAGTGACTAGTGACTGCTGACTATCGGATTATACTGACCACTGACTACACTTAGTATTTGACTACACTTAGTATCTGACTATACTGGATACACTGGATACAGACTACACACTCTACTCTACAGCTCTAAGACTACTCTACTGGTACTAATATTTCTATGTCTTTAATAGTACTGATTACTGGCTGGCTACTGGCTGGCCACTGGCTGGCTACTAATTACTGACTGATTGATTGATTACTGACTGACTGACTGACCACTGGATGATTACTGACTAACCAGTACTGCAACTGAACTACTTACATTGTTTACCTGTCTATACTGGATTATGACCTGTGGGCGAGGTGTGCATTAAGAATGATACCTGTTATCCTAGTCAATACTTGGTCTCACTCCAATACTTGTCCCGAGCTTCCTACTCACTACTTCGTCTTGGTCAGTACTACTTCGTCTTGGTCAGTACTACTTAATCTTGGTCAGTACTACTACTCTTAGTACTACTTGGGGAGGCTGTTCTTGATTACGACTATAGTTCCTACTATGGTCTAGATATATCTGTAAATATGTCCATGGGTATGGTCAATATATGTACTCTACTGTTTACTGTTTACTGTCTACCGAATACAGACTACTATTAACAGATTACTGGCTACTGACTAGTAGTGGGTTTCTGGTATAGTGGAAACGGTTAAAGGAGATCATGTTATACTCCTATTCCTACTTATACTCTGTTCATATAAATTGTGTCGAGCTTAGCCTAGGTAGTAATGAATAGTTAGCACTGGGTGCTTGGTTACCACTACTTGTATAAACACTATAGTGATATAAGTGTCTACTGTATTCTACTATATTTATATGGAACACACCACTGGAGACTCCACTTGATCCTGTCTCTAATACCAACTAGTCTGATCTAATGTCTCTGGTGGTTGCGAAATGGTTGCACTGGTTTATGATAGACTGCATACCTCAAGGTACATCAGGCAAGACAAGCTTTGCAATACTTTCGAGTGACCAAGGCCATGCGTTCCATATACCACCACACACTAGAGCCAAATGAGTTGGAGCCAAATGGGCACCATGGGAGGAGAAAAAGGAGGCAACAGAGGCAACAGAGGCAACAGAGGCAACAGAGGCAACAGAGGCAACAGAGGCAACAGAGGCAACAGAGGCAACAGAGGCATTAGAGGCAACAGAGGCATCAGAGGAACCAACTGATTTGGTTATTCTGACCAGCTGATTTGGTTATTCTGACCAACTAAATACCAGTATATTGACCTGGATGAACCCTCTTCCTTAATTCGTCTTCATCATATTTGTCCACTTGATTTTTCACTTGAAGCTTTATCATAAAGTATCATCCTGCATATAACAACATCCAATCTTTTAATATCCATCAAAATTCAAGTCCACAATTGAAAAGCTCCCAAATTCCATTACCATCTTTCGAATCCGTAGATCCAAATCAAAATTTGCAAACTGATTTCGCAAACTGGTTTTCCAAAAATCTTCCAAACCAACCTCAATCTTACTTTGATAGTGCGCACTGCGAACTTCTCAGCACAACAACAACATGGAGCCAGCGCCGTACGGAGGGTTCATGACCCGGACCATCGACGAGGAAAATACCCAGAAAGAACAGCTACAGAAGCAGCAGGTGCCCGTGGTGCTCAATAGTCAGGAAGAGATGCTCCGCCCCGAAGCCGTGCACGTGCGAGGCGTGGACAACCTCTCCACAGATCAAATCGAGTCGTTCGTGGAAAAGTACCTAAATCCAGACACTTCGGGACTGTTCCGCATCCAGTGGATCGACGACTCGAATGCCAATGTGGTGTTCAAGACACACGACGAGGCAAAGACGGCGTTGAGTCTTCTTTCGGAGTCGTGGTCCGATGTTCCCAATTCAGAGTCGGACTCCTCGCCGTTTTCCCCCGAATATTTAGAGAACATTCTCTCCGAGAGACCGGCCAAGCTGTACGCAGACACGCTTGAGTTCCACAAAGACCGCATGAAGGCACGGGCCCAGATCTCCGATGCTGACTTGTTTGAGGGCAAGAAGGCTGAGGTTGACTCGCAAAAGGAAGCAGAAAGAACGGAGTCGATGGAAGAGGATGGCAGTTCTATTGTTTTGTATGTCCGGCAATCGGTGCAGTCGGACCGCAAGGCCAAGAACGCCAAAGAATACTCCCGGTACTATTTGCTCCACGGAGAGCCTGACCGGACAAGACCACGCGGCAGAAGAGGCGGCGCCAGGGGTCAATTTTCTAGACGAGACGAGGAGGAGGCAGCTGGTGGCGATTTGTTTGCAACCAAGCTCGAGGCCAGAAGCCGTTCTAGAAAGAGAGATGATGACGAAGAAGATCTCTTTGCATGGAGATTGAGGGAACGGTCTCCGGGCCGGGCCTGAAAACCTCTCACTGAAGATGTATGTATATTAGACTGACCTGATGACCCCTGAACTTTTCAGAAATTAGTATTGCTGTAGATAGATCACAAGTCTGGCTGTAGAATACATCCTCTGTCATCATGCTTGAGTCTCCATTGGCCATGATGACTCAATTACCCTCTTGGCCGAAGTCGTTGGTGAATTGGATGTGGTTCTTGATGTCCGCTTCGTTGACCGTGGGCCTGTTGTTCTTCACACCCTTAATGAAATCCTTGATCGTCAACTCCGGTTCCTGCAACTCATCGGTGCCTATATCGAGCCAGCTCATTTCTATTGCACCTGCGTCTCCCGGCGAACAAGGCGTCAACTTCTCCCCGTTATCGCCCACACGCTTGAAGTGGGTGGCCTGCTGGATTTTTCTGATTGGCTGCATCAATGCATCTCGGACAACAACGGCAATATCATGCCCCGAATATCCCTCGGTCATTTCAGCCAAGACTCTCAAATCCTGTTGCGTGCATTCACAGGGACAGGTTCCGATGTTTAAGTCAAACATGCGTTTCCTGGCCTCCAAATCTGGCAATGCAATGTAGATTCTCTTCTCAAACCGCCGACGAACGGCTGCATCCAATTGCCATGGAATATTGGTTGCACCAAGCACCAAGACTCCACTGGCGTCATTTCCCACTCCATTCATTTGCACCAAAAGCTCGGTTTTGATTCTTCTCGAAGCTTCAGACTCTCCTTCTCCACGGGGCCCACACAAGGCATCCACCTCGTCGATGAAAATGATCGCAGGCTTGTTCTCTCTGGCCATAGTGAAGAGTTGTTTGACCAATCTCTCCGATTCTCCCATCCATTTCGACACAAGATCCGAGGAAGAGACGGAGAAAAACGTCGAGTTGGCTTCCGTAGCCACGGCCTTGGCCAAATACGACTTTCCTGTACCTGGAGGCCCATACAAAAGGATTCCCGACGTTGGCTTTCTGTTCCCGGTGAACAATTGAGGAAATTTTACCGGAAGAATCACTGCCTCTTTCAACGCATCCTTGGCAGTCTCCAAACCAGCAATATCGCTCCATTTCACATTGGGTTTTTCTGACAAAATGGCGCCGGCTAATGCTCCCCGGAGTTTCTTAGTGTCCGCATCGTCGTCGTCGCCATCACCAGACTTCTTTGCTTTCGTGGACCCGGATGCCGATGACTCAGCACTATTATTTTTGGCCAGCTGCTTCTCCAAATGTTCCTTCAACTGCTCTGCACGCGTCAAGTACTCCGTGAACTTGGACTTGATCAACTCCTTGGACTTTTGGTTCTTCTCATACTTGAGCGCCAACATTAGGTAGTCCAACCCATTGTAGTAGAGCTTATAGGCTTCTTCGTAGCGCGTGGAGGTGTCGGCTTCAATAGCCTTTTGAACGAGATCAATTCCTTTGTTGAGGAAATCGGAGGCGCCAGACATGTGGTGTTGGTGCTGTATGGAGGGCACTGATAGTGGTGGAGTAGATCCGCACCATATTTATGAGGCGCGCACGCTTGGACTTGTAGCGCCGTTTCAGACTAGCCCTGTTCCAATTTGACCATTTTCTAATTTGCCCATGACTACTCCAAATTTTGGACACAATGGTGGCTTTTCCGGAACACAAACGGGATTAGTCCTGCTCTAGTGCTGTTATTCGGTGTTCACATTAACAGAAACTTGGAAAGTAGGAGTGTAGAGTGCCACTCCTTCAATGAAGTTTAAAGAAAAAAGGGAGTTCAAAAAGAGTGGAATTCTGCCCTTTAAATATTCCATAAGACGATGGCTGCAATTATCCGTGTTTCAGGAAAGACACCTCATAATACAGGGGGTCCTGTACACAGCCGGGGTTTCAGTGGAGTTGCCGAGACACGCGCCTCCGTGGTGGGGAATTTCACGCCATACATGACGTACCAATATGCAATCTCAAGCAAGTTATCACGGGAAAGTCCATGGCTAGATCACTTCTACATACGCCTATACGACACACATCTATACACATGAAGCACATAAATTGCGCTTTGCGCCATATCTTAGGGCGGTCAAGTATCAAGGGATGCATTTCCGAAACATGTTTCAGATTCGACACAAAGAGGCAATGCGCCGTAATATATAAAGATAGTGTTCCCTCGCTGTTCTACACAAAATACTCCCTTTCTTAAAGAGGGGCCCACCAGGTGTATATGACACCCAAGAAATAACCTGATTCCGCGGCTATATAGCTTGTGGTGCGGATATTCAGATGGCCTAATTAGGAATAGGTATGCGGCTAGCATCAACTTCCATCATTGTCATTGATAGATGTGAAGACTAATTCCAAAAAAAAAAAGAATGACCCCTATCTCAAGAAGATCAAGCCATTTTTCTCCTTGTACATCGGTTGTTTTTTTGGGACACAGGCAGAAACTGTCACTCGCGATGGGGGAACGCTTGGAGTGTACAAAGCTTTCCCAAATCGCAGCCGCACATTGTTCAGAGATTGATTAGTCACTACAATTTGTTTTGAGCTTTTTCAACCGTCAAATATAACTGTTCTGCGAGCCAATTTCTTTGGGGGTCCATTTTTCTGGTGTCACATTCATTGAGTACAATCTTATCACACCAGACATCGCCCCTTTCTTATCATGCTGACTCACTCAAAGCAGTCGTTGGACCTGCAAGATTCAGAGAACTTCAATCCTCGGCCTATCTTGGACTCGGATCATGAGTCTATCGAGAGAACTCAATCGGGACATTCCAGCAAGTCTTGGCGGCTCAATGCCACCAACATGTCCGAACTTAGCAAAATTATCCTGGGCTTTCGAGACGACCGAGAAATGGATATGCTTGATTACCAGTCGGAGAAGAACATGCCCATGGCCGAGGAGTTGCTTGCGAAACAGCTTAGTATCAATCAAAATGAACCAGAAGAACAAAAAAGCGAAGTGTTGTCAGATGTGGAGAGGGCTACGAGCCACGTGGAGGATGATGATTACCCCATTGATGGGAAGTTTGCATTTTGGCAGGCGTTTTTGGTCATGCTCATGGTATTTCTGACCTGGGGTGCTAATGCTGCATTTGGTGTCTTTCTTAATTTTTACTTGAATTCCGATGCGTTCCCCGGGGCTTCTCCGTACGATTTTGCATTGATGGGAGGTATAGTCATTTTCTTGGCCCAGGGTCTTGCTCCTTTTAGTGCTTTGGCAGTGCGTCTTTTTGGCCAAGTTCCGGTTTTTATTGTAGGTATCAGTCTTCAAACAGTGGGCTATTTTCTTGCTGCAGAATGCACCAAATTATGGCAAATTTTCATGTGCCAAGGAGTACTTGTTGGAATTTCATTCTCGCTCATTTTTATCCCGGGTACTTTGGTGCTTCCTACGTGGTTCAACAAATATAAGGCACTCGCCATGGGAATTGCCGTTTCGGGAGCCGGCCTTGGGGGTTTGGTGTACAGTTTGGTGCTTAACAAAATCATGCAGGAAACAGGAAACCAAAGGTGGCCGCTTCGAACGGTAGGCATCGCCAACTTCGCCATCTCTGCTTTCGGATGTTTTTTCAACCGAGCCCGTAACGGAAAGAAACCCGATTTAAAGCTCACTATGAACTGGCAGTACTTCAAAACAAGTTTACAGATCATTCTTGACTTTAAGGTGTTTACGCTTTTCCCGTTGCTCATTGTGGGGGTTTGGTTTGGGCTAGTTCTCTTGGGGTATGTGATCATTCTTTACTCTCTTGCCGCATACGGAACATCCATCGGTCTTACACACACGCAAGGTTCCAACGTTTTGGCGTTTCTTAATGCCATGCAGGTTTTGGGAAGACCGTCAATTGGGATTTTGGGGGATATCATCGGCAGAAGCAATACTGCAACATTGTTCTGCATATACATGGGAATCATGACCACGGCATTCTGGCTCAACGTGGACAATTATAGCAAAATGATTGCCATAGCCTTTTTGGTGGGTGGCCCTGCAGGCATTGGGTCCACATTATCCCAGTCTTTGGCCCTTGATATTTTGGCCCATGTTCAAAAATCAGACAAAATTTCTGCGGTGTGGGGAGGGCTCAACATCATGGTGGCCATGTTTTCCCTTCCTGCGGAGGTGATAGCATTGAAGTTGAGAAAGGGCACGGGACCAGAGTCATATCAAAACGCCCAGATTTTTACGGGGTGTTGTTTTTTTGCATCGGTTCTTCTTTTGCTAGTGAACCGGGAATGGTTGGTTCGGCAGACATTCAAGGCCAGAAAGGCCGTCACGCAGGAATTGATAGAGGGCAAAGAAAGTGACGTCAATGAGCAACACACTGAAGAAAGGGAAGGAATCGAAGAAAAGAGGGACGGCGCTGGAAATGAAAGAAGTGACGGAAATGAAAAGGAAAACGTCAATGAGAAGGACCAGCGAGAGACGGTGGATATTGAGATTTTAGAGAGAAGATTAGAGCGGTACGACTTTCTCCTACAACCCAACATAATGAGTTACGTGGTGAGGATGTTCTACCCTATCAGAGTATAATTTTTAAGATTGAAATCTGTACTCCCCCTGGAACCAGACTTACAGACTATATCTCTTCAGAACTTCTAAGTGATATCTGGTTATGACTATTTTTATTACGATACACACCTTAACGGTTGGACTTGGCAACTCTCTCCAACTCGTCCTTCTTCTTGATGGCATAAGAGGTGGAAGAGCCCTTGGCGGCGTTGATCAACTCCTCAGCCAAACACTCAGCAATGGTCTTGATGTTTCTGAAAGAAGCCTCACGTGCACCAATGGTCAACAAAGCAATGGCGGTGTTGACTCTTCTCAATGGAGAAACATCAACAGCTTGTCTTCTGACGGTACCGGAAGAACCGATTCTGGTGGAGTCTTCTCTGGCACCAGAGTTGACAACAGCGTCCACGACAACTTGCAATGGGTTTTGCTCGGTGAGAACGTGGATGATCTCAAGGGCGTGCTTGACGATTCTGACGGCCTTCAACTTCTTACCGTTGTTTCTACCGTTCATCATCAAGGAGTTGGTCAATCTCTCGATGATAGGACATTGAGCCTTTCTGAATCTCTTGGAGGCGTATCTGCCGGCAGTGTGGGAAACAAAGACGGGTTGCTTGACTTGGATGTAGTCAACCAAGGAGATGTCCTTGACGGAGATGTCTTCAAAAGACCACTTGTTGAACAACTTGATCTCTTGTTGAGCGGCCTGGACCTCAGCAGGGATAGGGGTGGCCAACTCGACCAACTGCAATTCTTGTTGGACCACGGGCTCCTCGATTTGTTGTTCCTCGACGTCAGACATGATAGATGAAGAAAAAATGGGATAGAATGGATGAGATTTGGAAATTTGTGGTGAGACGAGTGCGCGCTCGAAAATTTTGCGACTCGTTGGGTGGCTGTGTGCAGGGCACCGTGCTGAAATGTGAGCAATTTCGCGGCTTTCGCGTGGACTTTTCAGTCTGCCTTCCTCATTGGGCTAGGGCTTGGGGAGTACCAGCCCTATGTGCGAGCACGTGACGGAGTCTTGGTCAGCCCCGATCTAATGGGGAGATGGAATATTGCCTGAATTGAAGGCAAAAAAGGGGGAATGGGATAAGAAGTGTTGGGAATGGGTACTTGGGGGTTGAATTACTGTCTACTATGGTGTGGTGGTTAATTACACGAGAGTGTCTGGATAGTACTTGAGTATGGGGGGATAGTATGGGGAAGACGAGCAAGCGCCTGTGTCATGGCTTAAACGTCTAAACCAGGCTAAAAGTGAAACTAACCCCTGAAGCCATTTTTCCAACCCACAAAAACCCACTCATTCAAAAGCCAGTTTCCGGTTTACTCTATCAGATTGCAAATCATGGTGGTGGCCTGCATACAACAGTGCAAATTTTTATCTCTGGAAATACTTGTTCGCACCAATTAGGCAATGTAAATGCTGGTCTGCCGTGTACATGTCAGTCTATTTGCAGCCGTCTCTAATCATGAAACAGCTTAGCACAATTTTTTTAGAGGACAAGAGATTTATCAAAGGACAATAAATTTATCAGAGGACTTCAAAGCTCTATTTATCGTCACAAGTGAAACCAGACTTTCAATGTCTCCAAGCCAATGTCTAACAGTGACATTGAGAAAGTTGTCACACAGACTCTCACACGCACCAATACCCTCTCCTGAATTACTCCATATATTAATGACGGAGGCAAAAATGCTGTTGGGGCATTTGTTCTTGCATTAGCAGCATTATTGCTTTGGTCCTAGGTTTGCAGCTTAGGGTTTCCAGATCTTCCGGCTCCAGATCATCTTCCTCATATATGGTGGCGGACACCGTGACTACTGATCACGTCCATGTCAATACCAACTCCACTTCCTTTAGATTCAACAAACAGTACAGATCGATCAGATGCAGGATGGTTCTATAAGGCTTAAAAAAGAAAAACTGGACTCAATCGGTATTGTATTAGATTCCTAGTGTAACGCTAAGTACAAAGTTATGTTTATTTGTCGATGTTTCCTCCAAAGAGTATTCTGAGCTGTTTACAAAACTTTCAAAAGAAGAAACCATACTGTATTTGCCACTGTATTTAATTTACTCTATTCTTTTTTCTATACACTATACGCTACACTATACTAATTTATACACTATACTAATTTATACACTATACTAATTTATACACTATACTAATTTATACACTATACTAATTTATACACTATACTAATTTATACACTATACTAATTTATACACTATACTAATTTATACACTATACTAATTTATACACTATACTAATTTATACACTATACTAATTTATACACTATACTAATTTATACACTATACTAATTTATACACTATACTAATTTATACACTATACTAATTTATACACTATACTAATTTATACACTATACTAATTTATACACTATACTAATTTATACACTATACTAATTTATACACTATACTAATTTATACACTATACTAATTTATACACTATACTAATTTATACACTATACTAATTTATACACTATACTAATTTATACACTATACTAATTTATACACTATACTAATTTATACACTATACTAATTTATACACTATACTAATTTATACACTATACTAATTTATACACTATACTAATTTATACACTATACTAATTTATACACTATACTAATTTATACACTATACTAATTTATACACTATACTAATTTATACACTATACTAATTTATACACTATACTAATTTATACACTATACTAATTTATACACTATACTAATTTATACACTATACTAATTTATACACTATACTAATTTATACACTATACTAATTTATACACTATACTAATTTATACACTATACGCTACACTATACTGATTTATACACAATACTATACTAAACAAGTCCTTAGCCATAATTGTTCTGGCTCGCCGCACGTCATCCTGGTACCTCGTGTAATGATAGCTGGAGATGTCTGGAGATGGCTGTTAGATAGCTGCTAGATGGCTGGGTAGAAGGCATTTTACAATGGACATTGTTAGTATCATACAGAAAGGCTTCATAATTCCTCAAAAGGTAGAACACTACCCATGGTGGATCTAACTACATACTACTCTACATACCTCTAGATATCTCTAGATATCTCTACACTACACGACATACTCCTCTCAAGCTACTCTTATTAGATCCTTGTTGTTACGTCAGGTACTCTGTTTAGTATGTTTTTTGGTTGATGATTCCTCGATGTTTCTTCAGAAAGAGGAATCTGAGCTACTTAAGTATTTGACAACGTCACCGCCTAGTCAACTGGCTGTTGAGTACCAGACCACTAGTTCTCGACCAATCATTATAGATAAACCAATCACCATAGATAAACCAATCATCATAGATAAACCAATCACCATAGTTTGGCTAAATTTCGAAACATCGCTTTTTATCTAGTGTCTAATGTCTAGTGTCTAGTTTTGATAGATCTATTGATAATCAACTTATTGTTGCTAGGTGCCAAGGGGAAAAACTCCCCACATTCCATCCTGGTACCTCGGGTATATCACATTCCCTCTTGGTACCTCGTACAATGTACCTCGTACAATGATGGTAGAGGAGTGGCACAATGGAATGGCCAATTGTTAGGATTAGACTGCGGAGGCTTAGAATACCTCAAGAGGTAAAGCACTACCCATGGTTGATCTAACATGGTATATGGTATATGGTATATGGTATATGTATATGTATACGGTATATGTATACGGTATATGTATATAGTAATTTTTGGTATTGGAATTAGACCTCGGATACATAGCGTTGTCACCATTCCATTTTGTTTTTCCTGTTCTGCTTTAATCCCTCAACCGTGATTCTGTGGATAATGCAGAAATGCTCAACCGCGTCTACACCGCAGCCCTCGCAGCCCTCGCAGTCCACCAGGCTTCTTGCGATATAGCTAAGATTCATTTTGACCGGAAACACAAGGACTTTTGCTTCCAATCTAGCCACCAAAACTATGTCGACATAAATTGCGTAACCGGTTTTTTATACCTTCCGACCTTTAGGAGTTCCCAACGTTCTGCTAAACACCCGAAAGGTGTAACCTTAAAGTACGAACCATCAGAGTACCATTGAAGTACGAACCATCAGAGTACCATTGAAGTACGAACCATCATATTAAGAACCATGAGAGTACAAACTAGAGATTGGCGTACGCCGCTTCACTTCTCTACCGGGATTACGCTCAGAAACATGATCTTCCTGCTGCCAATTAACTAGACTCGTGGCTGCAGGATGTTAGATCCAATGTAAGAACACTACCCATATAGAAAATGAGCTCATGTACCCAGTTAATCAATTAGCCGGCTACTCGATCCGCTCATTAGTGTTGATCTATTCCGCAGGTTTCACACGATAAATGTCCATTTAAGCCGAGTTTGCTGAGGTGTAACCAATCGCATCATGTTCCTCAGGCTCAGAGAAATTCTGATTATAAAGTAAAAGACATGAAACAAAACATAAGACGAAACAAAACATAAGACGAAACAAAACATAAGATGAAGCAAAACACAAAAGAAATATGACTTATTGGAGAAGTGGAGAAGAACATAGTGACCTCCGCCCTCCAAGGAATTCTTGACCAACAATAAGAATCAGCTTCTATACTACCCCATTTCAGTGAGCACTATACAGTAAGTAGTACTATACAGTGAGTAGTGTGGTAAAGATGATAGTATCGCAGAAACGTCGTGTCATGGTGATTTCATTTTAGGGGTCAGTCATTACCTCTACACATGATAAACTCCAGTACATCTGTATAATCTGGTGTTGTAACAGTGTATACTGTAGAGTTCAACATGGTAGTGTAGTTTGTTACTATGGTATAAATCTTAGTATTTATTATAGTACAGAAGAGAACTCTTGAAGTATACTATAGTAGTGTAGTATATAATAATGTGATCTGGTAGTGTATTAGTGTAGTATGTAGTAGTGTAGTATGTAGTGGTGTAGTGGTGTAGTGGTGTAGTGGTGTAGTGGTATACTATAGTAGTGTATTTGTTAGTTCCACCATATGCAGGGCACTGCCTATAGAAGTATCATGAAGCCTACTCTGCCCGATCGTAACAATGGCCATGCCATCATTGTACGAAGCCATCATAGTACTTCGTACAATGATGGGCGTAATACGGAGTTTGCAGCCATCATAGTGGAGTCTGCAATGGCCACCATAGTGCTTCGTATAATGATGACTACCATTGTTCTGGTGAAGAGTTTTTCAATGTCACGTTTCTCTTCTTGGTTATGTAAGTAGCTCAGATTCCTCTCTTTGATGAATCAACGAACATAGTATCAGTAGGGCATTACCTGATCAAAGAACATAACAGTAATATTGTGGTGGTATACAATAGTAGTGTAGTGGTTTAGTGAACAAAAATTATTATATTATATATATATTGTGATAGTAGCTCAAAAGCCAAAAGCCAAAAGCCAAAAGCCAAAAGCCAAAAGCTCACGCCAAAAGCTCACGCTCACGCTCAAAAGGTTATGAGCCCTGTCTGCACTGACTACTTACACTGGATATGCCTTTAACCAACTCCTTACAAAATCAAGATACTTAGAAAATCAAAAATATATATGTAGAAAAAGACCACGTGTTCTGTTTTGCAGTATCGGTTTATATAATATTTTTTACATGCCATTTTCTTTTTCCTGTTTACACTATTTCCCCATTCCCGAACTGAGACTGCAATACATGAACATTCCATACACTTTTTTTTTTCAGTTTAAAAAAATGCTTATAATTTCCTAATAGCTCTTTGATTACATAATCAACACATCTTAATTATTTTATCTGCAAAAACATATTTGGATATGGGACTATAAGTTCTGGCAGAGCCAGTATATGCAGGTCTGCCAAGTAAATCCAGAAGCACCAATACAAGAGACAAATGAGATTAATTGTAGACAGGTGAAACAAATGAAAGGGGTGAAGCAGAGATGAAACAGATGTGAAACAGATGTGAAACAGAGATGAAACAGAGATGAAACAAATATGAAACAGATGAAGGAAATGAAACAGATGGAACAGATAACTTAGGCAGTATGTGCTCGTATATGGATGTGGAGAATGGGCCGAGCAGAAAGTATGTAGGTGCAGGCGCGCATGACTTAATCAGCGCTCATATATCCAAACAATCTCCACACCCCCAGTCAAGAACCATTTCGGCGTGAAACACAAGTAAAACTACACTGAACCACTCCTGAAACACATCCCTATTTTATTAGTATGTCCTACGACCCTCCCACCGGCGCCCCTCCCAACTGGGACAGCAAGCAAGCATCCGCCCCCTCCGGTCCCCCACCCTCAGACCAATCTAGAGGCCAACCTTCTTACAACTACAACCAACAACCGCAGTACCAACAAGGCTACAACCAGGGGGGCTACAACCAAGGCGGATACCAGGGTGGATACCAGGGTGGACCCCAGGGTTATCCTCCCCAACAAGGAGGCTACTACCAGCAACAGCCGCAACAACAGTACTATGTACAGCAACAGAAGCCCTCTAGCAACAATAACTCTTGCTTGATGGCGTGTCTTGGAGCGCTCTGTATCTGCTGTACTTTGGATGCCATTTTCTAGGCTCCGCTTGCCATGTAATGAGTGTCGTGATGGTAAGAGTCAAATAGATAATAAATCAGAGAGGATTGAGATTAGTTGAGTAAGAGTAGAGAGTAGGAAGAGTAGGAAGAGTAGGAAGAGTAGGAAGAGTAGGAAGAGTAGGAAGAGTAGGAAGAGTAGGAAGAGTAGGAAGAGTAGGAATTGGAGTACTAGACGTTCAACTCACCTTGTAGTATTGCTTAAGGCAGTGAGCTATGGTGTGTACTGTAGAATACACCCCGAGTGAAATCACCACCATCACCATCAACAACACACATTAAATAATCAATAATAAAAAATAAATACGAAACAGGATATAGTGAATAGTGACACGGAATCAGGTGTCATTGGGATTGTCAATAGATGATGGTTTGTAGTGAGGTTAATGGTGGTGCAGTGTAAAAGGGAGTGTAGAGAGTAGAACATAAAAGTGGTGGTGCGGGTGAAGCTTGTGGAATTTCTCGCACCATAAAGATCAGCGGAGCTTTCAATGGAACCCGCAGTAGAGATCGCAGTAGAGATCGCAGTAGAGATCGCAGTAGAGATCGCAGGTGTGAGGAATGTGTGAGGAAAGACCGCACTACTCTAGTGATGGTAGTCTATACTAACATTGACCAGCTAGGGATATTCGACTGTACTAGCAGTAGAGTCAGTAGTCAGTAGAGTCAATAGAGTCATTGTAATACAATGGAGTCATTAATAAGTAGAATCAGAATAGTACTACAGTATACTTAGACTACTAAGGGTCAGAGTAGATAGTATAGTACTACAGTTATTTAGACTACTTATGGTCAGAGTGGATCGTATAGTACTACAATATGGACTACAGTAATCTGTAAAATCAGTAGAGCCAGAATAGTAGTACCGTTATTTAGAATAGATAGTTTGGTCAGTAGAGTAGAGTCAGTATAATAGAATTGAGTCAGTAATCAGTATAATACAATGGAGTAATCAGTATATATATCTATAAACATCTAAACAAAAATCTATACTGAGGAGACTCTTATAACCACTCCCCAAAACTTCTCGTACTGATAGAGACTCACACTCCTCCAGAGATCAACACTTATGGTGAAGTGTTTTCCATGTCTTGGTGAGACTAAGATCTAATCTTACAGTATGACCCAAGCACCGGATCTACAACGTTTACTCTATGGGCCACCTGATTCCCCATTCGTTCTAGCTGCTATGGATTACAAGGCTACAATCAGTATTACAATAGAGTCAGTATAGTACTACAGTAGAGTCAGTATAGTACTACAGTAGAGTCAGTATAGTACTACAGTAGAGTCAGTATAGTACTACAGTAGAGTCAGTATAGTACTACAGTAGAGTCAGTATAGTACTACAGTAGAGTCAGTATAGTACTACAGTAGAGTCAGTATAGTACTACAGTAGAGTCAGTATAGTACTACAGTGTATTTAGAATAGATTTAGGGTCAGAATGTTCAGTACCCCAATATGATGTGCATACATTGACAATTATTATAGATAGACAAGTGCAGATTCTGTATATCCAAGCGCTCGCTTCACTGAGGTACCTATTTTGAAGAAATATTAACGTTGAAATAAACGTAGGAGATGACAGAAAGAATACAAATTTATGAGTCTTTGAATATCATATTTTCATTAGCAAAGAATGGGTCCCATAGCAGCAAAATCATGACATTTTATCTGGATAAACAGTAGTCAGTATAGCCAGTATAGCCAGTATAGTCAGCATAGTACTACAACAGTATTACAGTATAGTCAGTATAGTTAGCAAGTACTACAGCATACTTAGAATAGATAGTATACTTAGTACTACAGTATAGTCAGTATGAATGTGTACTAAAGGTAATTTATTATGGTAGTATAGTACATATCCTATCTTTATGTGGAGTTAGTATCTTTCTAGTCTACTCTAAGTTTAAATAATAAATGTAGACGAAGTCTCTATGGAAGTATTAATAGAGTATGTAGTAGAGTATGTAGTAGAGTATGTAGTAGAGTATTATAGTGGTCTAGTATAACTGTTTCTCTCCTATGTGTATGCAGCAAAAGATAAGTAGTAAGCAGTAAGCAAGACCCAGTCTCCTACCTAGTGTCCTGACTAGTATAAGTCTAGTATAAGGTATCTCGGATCAAGTCCCAGGTCTAGTAGGTGTATGTATCTGCTCTACTATATAGTGTGTAGTCTGATATGTCAATTTAGTGTCTGGTCTAGTTGTAGTCGACTACCAAGCACCATCCACTAATATAGATAGTATCAATTGTTCTTGTTTACAGTATAATATAAATTGAACTATATATACTCTATACTACAATTTATACTACTCCAATACACTACTGTATATGCCTTGAGCTATATGCACTGAACTACCATACCCACCACTATACTGTTAGCTTCATGTTGTTACGTCAGGTACTCTGTTTAGTATGTTTTTTGGTTGATGATTCCCCAGAAAGAGGAATCTGAGCTATTTAAGTATTTGACAACGGCTTCGCCTAATCAAATGGTGTTGCTAGGTGCTTGGGGGAAAACTCTCCACATTCCATCATGGTACCTTGGGTTTATCACATTCCCTCTTGGTACCTTGTGCAATGATGGTGGAGGTGTGGCAAAGTGGAATGGCCATTGTTAGGATTAGACCGCGTAGGCTTAGAATACCTCAATAGGTAGAGCACTACCGAAGGTGGATCTAACATATACTATGTTATACTATATGCATACTTGAAGCCTGTAACCTTGTATTTATCATGTACTCTATTTACTGTAGTATACTATCTACTGTAGTATACTATCTACTGTAGTATACTATCTACTGTAGTATACTATCTACTGTAGTATACTATCTA